>CAUYLG010004202.1:0-16176 GCA_963573385.1 Cacajao melanocephalus | reverse complement strand
ATAGTTTTTTTCCTCCTCTTTTCTAGGAAAAAAACATTTTCTAGTGAATGTAATTGAGGTGAATAAAAATAAAACAAGCAAAAAAGAAGAAGAAGAAGAAGAAGAAGAAGAAGAAGAAGGCTACAAGAGCTAGATGCCGTGTGTTATCCTTCCTACTCAGCACCGGGCTTGACACAAAAATTGGGTCATGATGATGGCAATCATGAAAAATAAAAACCCTATCTGTTTTACAATTAAACCCATATGCAGATGATAATTGCTATTAAAAGTTTAATGCCCAGACTTGGTTTCTCTTCCAAAAAAGTGTAAATTCAGTCCAGTTATAACTTAGTAACGCTCTTAATGTGTCTTAATAAGGATCAAAACATCTGATTTTCAAGGTATTTGGTGTTTGGGTCTCTGTAACTGAAAGTGGTTTTCTTTTTCTCTCCAAACAGGATATTTCTAGGAGGGCTTTCATCAAAAACTGCTAATTTAAGGCTTTGTTTTATATAAAAGTTTACTTTGTTTCAAAGTTACAGGCTTCCCAAGATCACGTTTTAATTAACAAACCACTGTATGGTCTTACCTAACAAAACTCTGAAAATCAACTTGGCCATTAAAGGGTATTAAATGATTAATTGAAAATCATTAAATGATAGGCAAACCAGCATATCATTGGAATTGCATGATGATCGTATTAGTCTCTCACACTACCTACTGTCAATGCAGAAGACCATATGGGAAGAAAATTTATGGCTGGGGTTAAAATAAATATTAGGTCCCTGAGAAATTTACTGAAAAAGTAACATTCAAGACTTTTCTTCCTGAAAACCGTTCAAGCCTTAAGCAACTGCAATAATACTTTTATCTTACTGTAAATACTGTCTTTATGATGAAGAAATACATCCCTTGTGCCTATTCTTTGAAAAGGGACTTTCCCCCTCTGTTTCCCTTACAAGGGAATGTGTTACATTTTCCAGTGAAAGCATAAGAAAAAATGACGAAGGTATCTATCTTGTGAAAGAAAAGCCCATCAGCATCAAATATAAAAATCTGCATAAGGATAGATGGTTTCATTTTGTTTCTTTAGAACACAAGAGAATCTGAATCACTCACATTCTTGGCTCTTTTTCCACCCACACGGGGAAACCAGGAGGAATTCCAGAATCAAAGAGAACCGCATTCTTCTCGACCACAAAGTACTCACACTTGGCAAATGGCAAAGATTTGGGTCATCATTTTTTAAACAACAGTCAAGCATTGAAGAGTCCAGGCAGAGAGCAAGTAAGAGTCTCCGCAGTTCCTCCCAGCGCTAAGTCTGTGGCGTCAACAACATAGCATGCTGCAGGAAAAATTCCAAACTCCTGGGTCCCAAGGGGAGGCATTACTCAGCAGCATCAGCGGTGACTGCGTCAGCAGGACAAGAGCATTGGCTCTGGGAGGACTTTGATGTTTCTTTAAATGGTTTCTCCATCTAGTCCAATAGAATGGTCGTGGAATTGTATTTATTACAACCATAAGGATGTGCAAATTTATTTATGGTACAAACAGTTCTTTCCACAAGTCCTAGCTGTCAACAACTGCTTATTTTCCTGGAGTGCCTTAGAAGCCAAGAATGTTTTGTTTCTTAAGCTTCCTACCTGGAGAGGTAAAATAACCATCTTGTTAATGAGAAGACAATGAAGCTAACTGTTCTGCTCTGCCGCATTCCTGCAGACCCTACCTTTTAATTGCCTAGTGCTGGCAACTTAACATACTGTAATGAGGACATTGTTCCTCTATTTTTTTTTTTTTCACGCAGCTCTCCTGAAGTGCATTAGAAACTGAGTTTGTTTTGTGTACAGAGCAGAGAAGATTCTTATTAAAAACTGGCGGAAGCATTTGGAACAAGCGATTTATTTTGACTGGTGAAGTGTCTCCATAGTTTGCATTCAGATGCAAGAGGAAAAAAGAGATAAAGTGAATTAGTCCCAATCATCTGGGAGATGATATTTCTTGCCGTGTTTGAAGTATTTTATGAATTAGAGAATGGGACTGATTTTGAAGGCTAAATTAATTTAATCTGTTTGGTTTTGTTTGATGCAGCAGCTGCAGTGACACACCCTACTTCTTTGAAAATCTTCAGCTTTCACGGGTCTGGGTTTAGAAGAGGAAAAAGTGCAGCTAAGTGGTGGTGACTTGCTTGGTGGGGGTGCTGGGGGAGGGAATCCATTTGCAATTTCCCCCGGTGGAAGTCTGGCATTCTCAAAGAGGGTTTGTCTGAGACATCAAGGTAGCCACTCACTCATGCCCACCATTCTTGTTATTAAAGGAGAACTTGCCAGGTGACCCAAATAGGAGGCAAAGAAAGGAAGTTATCATCCAGTTCTTTCCATCACCATTCCCCCTCCCCCAGCACATTTTCATTAGGAAAAAAAAAAAAAAACCCTCCAGGGTAAAGATAAAAGAGGCAGAAAGGTTCCCATTGGCCACGGTCCATTAACAGTGACTGACACCCAGTTTGCCACACAAGTGCTCCATAGCCCGGGGCTTCCTTATTTGCGTTTGAGTTGGGGATTTCTTTGGTGCCGCAGATGGACTGATAGGTTCAAGAACTCAATACTAACCGTGGATATATGTCCCATCATCTTTATTTCTCTACCTTAGAAGATGAGGACTGTGCATTTCCAAGCAGGACAGAGAGCCAGGATCTTTACAACAACACTGAGTGTACATAGGTCAATTTCTCAAAAACGGATTAGGTTGCTAAGAAGAGAGCGGGTTCACCTGGTACATCTCAGCATCAAGCACTGAGTCAGGGCAGCTTTTTGCAGATGGATACACTGAGGAGCATTGGACCATTTCAAAGTTGAGGAAGGAGTTGGGTTCCAAGTGAAATTTGCCCATCGGGGTACTAAAGGCAGGAGATCAGGTCACATAATTTACCCCTGACTTGGTCTGGAAGAAAGATAGGCCGGCCGATTTCAGAAAAGGGAACACTGTACTTGGAGAAATCAAGAAGAGGCTGAAAGTGACCACGGACTGTCACATCAGACGGACCAGTGTCTGGTTTCAGAGCAATATAAAAGTCCACATGGCATTGATGGATTCATTACTATCACGACCTCCAGAACTATAAGGTGGAGGGAAAAAAGCTTGATGTATTTTCTGATGAGTAACACATTTATCTGGGCATTCGTCTTGTAAAGCAAGCTGAGCTGGGCCTGTACTCTATAATCTGCTACCTAAGGTAGACACAGGGGCTGAATGCCCAGCCTCTGTTGCTACCAGAAGCAGCTGGTAACGGAGTATGATGGGCTTTGTTCCTTCTAAGGGGGGGCCAGGGTAAGCCGGTGACTTTTTTTTTTTTTTTTAGACAGAGTCTCACTTTATAGCCCAGGCTAGAGTGCACACTTTATAGCCCAGGCTAGAGTGCAGTGCTGTGATCTTGGCTCACTGCAACTTCCGTCTCCCAGGTTCAAGTGATTCTCCTGCCTCAGCCTCCCAAGTAGGTGGGATTACAGGCACCTGCCACCACGCCCAGGTAATTTTTGTATTTTTTGTAGCAACGGGGTTTCACCATGTTGGCTAGACTGGTCTCAAACTCCTAACCTCAGGTGATCCGCCTGCCTTGGCCTCCCAAAGTGCAGGCAGCCTGTGACTTTAAGAGAGGTTAAAGGTGAGACCTTTTCCCCAGAGCAATTCAGCTCCTCTCTGAGATCCTTGAATGATAAAACACATTCCATCAGCAGCCTCCCTCTTAAAACTTCCCCTTTACATTATGGAATATTGTTTAATGCTGACTTTTTAAATTTAAAAATCACTGCTTTATATCTTTGAAAAGAAATGATCATTGACTGAGATTGAAGGAAACACGTTGCATTTATTTTCACAAGTCCATCTTTTCAAAGAGCTCCATCCAGTCTCAGCTCAGAGCAAATGGCACAGAACTTAGGAGGCAAAAATGCAAGGATGTGCTCCTCTCCATCACACAGCTGGTTCAGACATTGGCGCAAACACCTCCATCAACAAAACGTTTTCTGGGCAATCTCATAACTCTATATTTCCAAAACCAAATATTTCTGTGCAGTGAAAAGGAGAAAGTAAAAAAAAACAAGAGTAGCAGAAAGACAGGAAGAAAAGCTGGTAGGCCCAGGATACTGGGAACTGAAAATAACCAGGAAGCAGGTGCATGCAGGCATGCTAAGGCCAGACCCTGCCCCTCTTCCTTCTTCTCTTGTTTCTTGCCCTGCCAACCCAAGTAAAATGCATCAGCGTCTCCCCAGCTCACTCCAGCTCTCCCCTTCCTCCCCAATTGGGAATGAAATTCTTCCAAGGAGGCCGGCCACACTGGCTCACATCTGTAATCCCGGCACTTTGAGAGGCTGAGGCAGGTGGATCACCTGAGGTCAGGAGTTTGAGACGGGCGACCAACATGGTGAAACACTCTCTCTACAAAAATACAAAATTAGCTAGGCATGGTGGCACATGCCTGTGATCCCAGCTACTTGGGAAGCTGAGGCAGGAGAATCATTAAACCAGGGAGGTGTGTAAGGTCTTTTAGGCTGACTGACTACGCCGTGGACTGCATGGTAACCTCTGTGACCTGCACGTACACCTTCAGATGAGTTCCTGGAACTAGAAAGTCTGAAGTAACTGGAAAACCTCAAAAGGAGAATAACCCCTGTGGTGCCTAATTAACTTTAAGACATTCTTCAATTGTTTCTCATTCCCACCTCAACTGATAAGGCAACTGGGCTTTGTAACGGACCTTGCTGAACTGATGGGTCAACCTCATGACCCCAGACCCTATGAACCCCTCCCAGCTTGCAAAGACCGCCCTGAACTGTTAACTCCTGAAACTTTCCACTGCCTACCCCAAACCTATAAAACCAACTCCTATCCCACTGCCCTCCGCTGACTCTCTTTTCCAACTCAGCCTGCCCGCAGCTGGGTGAATAAAGAGCCATGTTGCTCACACAAAGCCCTGTTTAGGGGGTCGCTTCATTCAGAGCGCATTTTAACAAGATGGAGGTTGCAGTGATCCAAGGTTGTGCCATTGCACTCCAGCCTGAGAGACAAGAGCAAAACTTCATCTCGAAAAAAAAAAAAGAAAGAAAAAGAAACTCTTCCAAGGGGCTATAAAAACAGGTTTTCACTACCAATAGCAGCTGTGGCAAGTAACTGATGACAGTGAACACCACACTGTCCCTATGTGCCTTGGACACAGGTCTTCCCGGGCAAAGCCACAACGGCAGCCCGGCAGCCCAGGAGGCTCCGCCCAGCGTCTCTCCAGACCATGTGGGGAGCAACCCATGGGCCCTGACCAGGGCCTACTCATGTCTACCACATCAACCCCCACTTAAACCCAGCTCCAGCAACGGTGAGTTTTGTTTTTGTTTTTGTTTCTGTTTTTGTTTTTTTAAAGACGGGGTTTCACCATGTTGGTCAGGCTGATCTTGAACTCCCGACCTCAGGTGATCCGCCTGCCTTGGCCTCCAGAGTGCTTGGATTACAGGTGTGAGCCACCACACCCAGCCTGTTTTTGTTTTTGAAGACAGAGTCTGGCTCTGCCACCCAAGCTGGAATGCACTGGTGCAGTCGTATTCACTGCAGCCTCGAATTCCCAGGCTCAAGTTATCCTCCCACCTCAGCTTCCCAAGTAGCTGGGACCACAGGCACATGCCACCAGGCCAGCTAATTTTTTTTTTAAGACCGAGTCTCGCAATGTCGTCCAGGCTGGAGTGCAGTGGTGTGATCTCGGCTCACTGCAACCTCCCCCTCCCAGCTTCAAGTGATTCTCCTGCCTCCGCCTCCCAAATAGCTGGAATTACAGGGACCCACCACCACACCTGACTAATTACTGTGTTTTTAGTAGAGACAGGGTTTCACCATGTTGGCCAGTCTGGTCTTGAACTCCTGGCCTCCAGTGATCTGCCCACTTTGGCCTCTCAAAGTGCTGGGGTTACAGTAATTTTTTAATTTTTTGTAGAGAGGGTGGTCTCGTTGTGTTGCCCAAGCTTGTTTCAAACCCCTAACCTCAAGTGATCCTTGCACCTCAGCCTACCAAAGTGCTAGGATTACAGGTGTGGGCCACCGTTCTTGGCTGCAACTAGTTTTCAAAAGAGATCCCTACAGCTCCAAGCTCTACGTCTGGAACTGCTTTTCCCTTGATGGGGAGCTGAAGCTGTGCCTGCTCTTGTGTTCCTCTCCCTCCTAGTAGCAGGGTCCAGGGCTCCATTGACATGGCTCTTTCCTGTCTAAGGAGCAATTCCGTCATTGCCAGAAAAAACTAGACACCGTATTTCCACAAGGAAGGCCCCTGACATGAATAGTTTCAACATATACATAAAGTGTTTTGGATTCATATTTGCAAAGCTGTTCTGCCATTCTGAGTTGAAAGAATCGGGCCCCCTGACTTTTTGCACTGGCATCTTAAGCCTAGAAAGTTGGAAAACAGTTATAAATAATAAATCTCTTTAAGCCATGCAGTCTCACCGTAAGAGGACAGAACAATACCAAACCTACAGAGAAGTCCCCCAGAGGTTAATTATGCTGCCCCAGCAAATAGAGACAGCTTGGAGGGCAGCCCAGCAGGGACTCCAGGCCCTCCTCCAGCTCCAACTTCAATTTTCATTTAAATCATGTAATCTCTCCTGTTTCTCTCTCTCTCTTTTTTTTTTTTTTTTTTTTTTTTGAGACAGAGTTTCTCTCTTTCACCAGGCTGGAGTGCAGTGGTGCAATCTCGGCTTACTGCAACCTCTGCCTCCCAGGATCAAGCAATTCTCCTGCCTCAGCCTCCCAAGTAGCTCGGACTACAGGTGTGTGCCACCACGCCCAGTTAATTTGTGTATTTTTAGTAGAGACAAGGTTTCATCATGTTGGCCAGGATGGTCTCGATCTCTTGACCTCATGATCCACCTGCCTCGGCCTCCCAAAGTGCTGGGATTACAGATGTGAGCCACCGAGCCCAGCCCTCTTTCTCTTTTTTATTTATTTTAATTTTTTTTATTTTTATTTTTTATTTTTTTAAAGACGGGGTTTCACCGTGTTGGTCAGGCTGGTCCTGAACTCCTGACCTCAGGTGATCGGCCTGCCTTGGCCTGCAAAGTGCTTGGATTACAGGCGTGAGCCACCACGCCCGGCCCCTGTTACTCTTTTTTAAAGTGTTGACCTCATCCTTAGAAGGCAGATCCTAGTTGTAGTGTAACTTTGACACTTTCAGGTCCAATACTTGTTTTTATTCACATCAGTTTCTGGGAATGGGAGTTAGGTAAAATAAAAACAAGGAAGGAAAAAAGAGAAGGAAGGAAGGACGGAAGAAAGGAAGGAAAGAGGGAGGGAGGGAGGGAAGGAAGAAAAAAGAAAAGAGGGAAGGAAAGAAGGAAAGGAGGGAGGGAGGGAGGGAAGTAGGGAGGGAGGAAAGGAAGGAAAGAAAGAGAAGGAAGGAAGGAAGGAAGGCAGATAGAAGATCATGTAATCTCTCTAAGCCTCCGTTTTCTCTTTTGTAACTTGGGAGTGAGAATTCCTACAGCTTAGTTATTGTGAAGACAGAGAATTGAAAGCCCAGCTTTACACAGTCAACACTGCAGTGCAATTATTGTGTTACTGTTATTATTGTAACCATCACATTGCATCATCTTAACTGTTAGGAATTCATTTTTGAGGTTATATTTTCTTGCCTTTTTGTAAGAAAGTTATTTGCAAACAACTGAAATACAGCCTTAGCCAATATCAACTGAGAAACACTTCTTTCAGGAATACATATCTGGTTATCAGTGGATTTTAATAGCAACACCACACTATGAAGCAAAACATTACTAATATTCCTCCATGATTGTGGCTTTTGTCAAAATATATTTTTCTGCTTTCTTTTGTGTGTTTGCATGTTAAGGGTATCAAGTTATCTAATTTTTTCAAGCATCTACTCTGTCTAAAATGTCACGCTAAATGTTGAGAAAGACATAGATAAATGTTAGAAGTAGCTATCTTAATTCAATCAATGTATGAAGCCACTGTCAAAGTAATAGTCCCTGTACTAGTCTGTCATTTGCAAGTGACAGAATCCCAATTGAGACTGGCTCAAGAATAATTTATTAGCTCGTGTGCCCCACGGAATAATGGAGAAATTCACTGAAGAAGGAAGGATGTGGGTAGGAAGAGGAGAGACGTTTTTCACAGGCAGTTACAGCCCACTACACCCCCCAAATGATAACATATCATCTTCATCAATATAAACCACAGCTGAAGTTAAACAAAAATAGAGGCCGGGTGCAGTGGCTCACACCTATAATCCCAGCACTTTGGGAGGCTGAGGCAGGAGGATTGCTTGAATCAAGGAATTCAAGACCAGCCTGGACAACACAGTGAGACCCTTATCTCTACAAAAAGAAAAAAAAACAAAAGCCAGAAATGGTAGTGTGTACCTGTAGTCCCAGCTACTTGGGGGCTGAGGATCGCTTGAGCCCAGGAGTTCAAAGCTGCAGTAAGCTATGATCATACCACTGCACTCCAGTCTGGGTGACAGAGCCAGACCCTGTCTCAAAAAAAAAAGCACACAAACAAGAAATTATTTCTAAAACTGATAAAATAATCATACTTGCATTTTCAGGGAATTACATCAAAGTAGTAAAACATTCACACCAAAGGGATCTTCCAAAGGCAACTGAATTGCAGGGCCTCCGCTCAGCCTAATTCTAGAAACCTAGTACATTTGATGAGAGGAGAAGTAGAAAGAAACAGAGATGCCCTCCTTCAACCCACTCACCAGTAGAGCTGGCTCCGGGCAAGGCTGTCCGCCAAAGCCCTGCTCCAGGATGGCAGCTGCCTCCTCTGGCACGCCCTGAGCCGTCACACAGCATCTTTCTTCCCGTCTCTCTCTCCTCATCCACCGTAGGCTCCGAGGTATAGTTACTTCAGTCACTCCTGCTCCCAATTTACTGAGTGCCTACTATGTGTCAAGTAGGGCCAGAGAACAGAGCAAAACAAAGCACAGGTTTCTCGTGGAGCCTGCATTCCAATGCACAGAAACAGGTATGTCTATGTCAGACTCGAAGGTACAGAGAATAAAAGGACAGCAGGGCGAGTATGAGACAGGAAGGCGACCTTGAGGTGGGGTGCTGCGGAGGCCTTGCCTGCCCTGCAGGGGATCTGGGGAGGAGCTGGCTCCAGAGCAGAGACACAGCCAGCACGGATGTGTAGAGGTGGGAGCCCCCGGCCCATCTGAAGAACAGCAACAGGGACGGGAAGTGAGGAAAGGGGAAACGGGCCTTTCCTCACAAAGTAAAGGCTCAGGATTTTTTTTTTTTAGACAGAGTTCCACTCGGTTGCCCAGGCTGGAGTGCAGTGGCGTGATCTCGGCTCACTGTAACCTCTGCCGCCCAGGTTCAAGTGATTCTCCTGCCTCAGCCTCTCGAGTAGCTGGGATTACAGGCACCTGCCACCACACCCAGCTAATTTTTGTAGTTTTAGTAGAGACGGGTTTCACTATGTTGGCCAGGATGGTCTTGATCTCTTGACCTCGTGATCCACCTGCCTCAGCCTCCCAAAGTGCTGGGATTACAGGCATGAATCACTGCACCTGGCCCCTAAACTGACCTTTATGAATATTTCATCCTATTGTGGTTTCTGACTTTTTTTTTTTCCCAGACAGGGTCTCACTCTGTCACCCAAGCTGGAGTGCAGAGGCATGATCACGGCTCACTGCAGCCTCAAACTCCGGGGCTCAAGCCATACTCCCACTTCTACAAGCATATGCCAACTTGCCTAGCAATTTTTTTTATATTTTTTGAGGAAATGGGGTCTCACTATGTTGTCCAGTCTGGTCTTGAACTCCTGGGCTCAATCGACCCTGCCTTGTCAGCCTCCCAAAGTGCTGGGATTACAGGCGTGAGCCACCACACCTGGCCCCTGACTTTTTTTTTTAATGCAATTGTGAATGAATTCAGGAGATTCCCAAAAACTTATCATGAATTATTAAAGCATGAAAAATCAGTCCTGTGAAGAAAGTCATAATGATTGGAAGAAAGAAAAGACTAACGGATGGCCAAATGCTTCCCTTCAGAATTACAAGTAGATTCCATTTTTGGAAATGCTCTGTCTGCAAAAGAAGGAATAAGACAACTTCCTTAAGCACCAAGCGAAACCAGTCTTATAACAATATGGTACACTCACAACTGGATTCTTGATGTCTAAAACATCTAGATTGTCTTTCCTATGATTTAGAATCTGACAGCCCTGAGTTTGAATCTTGGCTCCAGGGGTTTGAGGAATTTGATCAGATATGGAGGGTGGAGATTCTTACAAAACGAACGTATCAAGATTTTTGCAAAAATTGGGAGTACGAAGACAGACATGCAAGTCCAAAGGGTAGATTTAGTTTGGAAAGCAGCTCAGGGGAGCCTGTGTAACTTTTGGCAAGTAATTAATTTAATCTCAGGGGGGTTTTCTGCTAAACGGGAATAATAATACTTACCCTACCAGTTTTTGTACAGTTTAAATAAGATCACTTGTTCCTGGCTTTTAGTAATGGAAATGAAAGCTGATTCCCTCATCCACCTCCTACCTTACTCCCCTCAGGGTTGGCCAATCAGCTTGAAGAAACTGTGATCACAGAAAGACACATACCTCCTGTTCTCACTTAGAGGTGGGAGCTGAATAATGTGTACACGTGGACGTAGAGAGTGGTGGCAACAGAGACTCAGAAGGCTGAGAGAGTGGGAGAAAGGTGGGTGGTGAGAGGTGGCTTAATGGATACAACGTATGATACCCTGAAAGCCTGACTTCACCTCTGCCTAACAAAGTTACACTCGAACTCCGTAAATTCATACTTTTTTGGGAGAGAGGGGGATGGGGACTGTCTCACTCTGATGCCCAGACTGGAGTACAGTGGCGTGATCTTGGCTCACCGCAACATCTGTCTCCCAGGTTCAAGTGATTCTCTTGCCTAAGCCTACCGAGTAGCTGGGATTACAGGCACCCACCACCACACCAGGCTAATTTTTGTATTTTTAGTAGAGACAGGGTTTCACCACGTTGGCCAGGCTAGTCTCAAACTCCTGACCTCAGGTGATCTACCTGCCTCAGCCTCCCAAAGTGCTGGGATTACAGATATGAATCACCATCCCCAGCCTCCATAAATTTATACTAAAAAACTTCTTTAAGTTTAACAATAAAAAAGGAAATTCTGATCAAGACATTTCATCAAACATTTTATTTCCATATTATATAAAAAAAAAGAATCATTCAGTGCTAAGAATATTATATTATAAATGAAATTAATCTGCAAGTGATACATCTAGAAAGAACATGAAACTTGTTCCAGAGCAATCATTTTAAGCAAAAAATAAAAATAAAAAAGGTTTAAAGTCAGGTAAGGGAGACACTTTGGCGAATATGTAGTGATCTGTTCACCCACAGGTTCAATAAAACAGTTAAGTGGGTCAGCAATTTGGCTAATTCACACTGATGATTGCCTGTGAGAAGGAAGGCTAAAGCGTTCCATTTAGATAAAGAAACAAACTCTTCCTTTGAGACAAGTTGAACATAAAGACTGCACCACACATTTTTGAGTAATAGAAATAGCAAAGATGTATGTATCTCTTGTCCTTATCTTTTAAGGAAAGCTGAGCAAATGGTACAATCTTGAGGGATAGAGTAAGTGTCAACGAATCACATTGTTTCCAAAATGACCCGGGAACAAGAGTCTGTGTCTGCAGCAGAGTTCTTCAAAGCCTGGGAGAAACCATGGAGCCAACTATCAAAATCACACCCAAGACAAGAGTTGATTGGTTTCTTTTATGTCCCTGACATGGTTCATGCAGAATTCACTCCTTGAGGTCAAAAAGTCCATTGAACTTCTGTAGAAATTCCAAAGCATTTGATAGATTCTCAGCATTGCAAAAAGAGAAAATTCTAGTTTAAGGCTCCAACTCAAAGTGTGCCTCTGTGAAGTACTCTTGATTTAAAAACAAAAACAAACAAACAAACAAAACAACTGGTGCTTCTGACAAGACACTCACCTTGACCAAACTTTGGTACGACCCCTCTAAGCTGTTGGATTTCTGTGTCTATCTTTCCATCACCTAATTTTAGCAAAAATTCTGCAGTGTCAGTTTAGCAAGAATCCCTCCATGTCTCATTAAATTTCTCATGCCCACCTCCATCCCCAGGTGGTGTCTGATCCTTAGCCTGCCTTGAAGGAAAGATTCTGTCAATTGGTTTAGTTAGAATCCCCCTACCCCTGATGCTTCCTCCTAGGAATTTTCCACCCCCAACCTCCACCCTACTCCTTGGCTATGAATCTCCCCCATGCTGTGTTCAGAACAGAACCCCATTCTATACTGAAGTCTTTTCCCCCGCTGCAATAGTTCCTAATTAAAATCTGTTTCAGCCAGGCATGGTGGCTCATGCCTATAATCCCAGCACTTTGGGAGGCCTAGGTGGGCAAATCATGCCTGGCTATCATTTCTATGTGTTGAAAACATTTCAAATACTCTCTTCTATCTGCTTTGAAATATACTATACACTGTTGCTGGCTATAGTTGCCCTGCTCCGCTATCAAACATTAGAACTTGTTTATTCCACCTAACTGCATGTTCCTACTCATTCACCAACCTCTCTTCCTCCCCCTCCCACCCACACCTCTTTCTCAGCCTCTGGTATCTATGATTCTGAGCCACACCGTCATCCCTCTTTGTATCTGCCTCTTTGTAAGCCTTTCCCTTACAGCCTCCATCAGCCCATTGTCCCGACATCTGGCAAGCAGATTCCTTCGTTTCTGTTTGAACATCTGCTCCTCTAACCACCCCGCAGGCCTTCGCACTTGCCCACCCCCAGTCTTCCACCTGGGGCCTCAAGCTTACATCCCAGAGCATCGCAATTCCTCCTCACTTCAGCCTCCACCTCCCCCTACCCACCTAACAAGGTAAAGTACACAAGCCATCGCTGATTTCAGCAGAACTATCAGATTTGGCTGAACTTAATTTTTTCTTCTGAATGAGACAATAGGCTACTTATTTATTTATTTAGAGACAGGGTCTTGCTCTGTTGTCCAGGCTGGAGTGCAGTGGAGCAATCATAGCTCACTGCAGCCTTGAGCTCCTGGGCTCAAGTGATACTCCCCACTCAGCCTCCCAAAGAGCTAGGACCGTAGGTGTGCACCACCACGCCCAGCTAATTTTTATTGTTTTAGAGATGGGGGTCTCACTATGTTGCCCAGACTGATGCTTCTCTATTTAGTAGATCTTTAAGAGCTGTACAAATGTCAGACACGGTTTGCAGTTCAGGTGAGCCACCAGCTGTGCTGGGGCCTCCTGCTCTTTGGAACAGAACTGGCCTGTGGTCAAGCCAATGAGCTCAACACAGGACAGGCTGCTTGGTCCTTGGGCACAGCCTGGCCCCAGGTGGAAGACTGGGGATGGGCACGGCCCCAGAAGCCACTCAACCAGTGGAAACAGTGAGGCTTGTGGTAAGGTGAGAGGGACTGCCAGTACTTAGTACATCTAAAGACCCTTCTGTTGTTTTCCTTCAAACATCTTCCAAAGGGGAATATCTTAGAAAAACCTGAGCACATTCAAAGAACAAAGATGTGAGAGGGGCTGGAAAATAGGACCCATGAGGAATGGGGAAAAGAAGCTATGATTCTTAGTTGGAAGAAGAGAAAGCCTAGAGGCCACTTAACAATGGCCTGCAAGGTTTAAAGCGATATTCCTCCGAGAATGGAGACCAGCTGTTCACCGTCTCCAGCGAGGACAGAACAAAAGGAAATGAGCTTCGGCTTCCACACGAGTGATTTAAGCTGGAAAATAATCTCTGCCAATGAGGATATCAGACTTGGGATAAGTTATCAAGGGAGATCAGGGTCTCTCCTCTGGAGTTCTTCAAAAAGCAAAGAGGCCCGTTTTCCTGGGCGGGTCAGGTGCGATCCGGCGGCAGGCAGAGGGGAGGAGATGAAGGTTGGGGGAGGCTCTGGTTCCTCTCCAGCCTAGGAGTCCATGACTTTGTTTTTCAAATAGTCTCCGCTTTTGTCCTTGTGGTCTCTCCAGCAGCATAACAGTTTTTTGGACTCCGGCATTTGCAGGATTGAGGCAGGGGAGAGGTGAAAGCAAAGGCATGCGAGGAATGAGAAAAAGGAAGAGAAATTGATTAATTTTCCATGGGAGAGGCGGAGAGAAACTGCAAATAACTAAGCGCAGGCCCTTAGTAACTGTCCGTTTCTAAAGTAAGAATCTCTCACTTTCTCATATGAAAATTAGCTTCCATATATATATGTACACTAATTGGTTCTCATTTTCCTTTCTTGCTGGGTTTCCTGGCCTCCTTTTGAATCCTTTCTACGTTCCCTTTACACCTTCAATATCAGCCTCAGTTTCCTGTACAACAAAAGCCAAAGACAGATTCTATTTATTGAATCCAACACTTTACAAAACCAAAGCCCAAACCTTTGGCATAACATTACCAGTCTATGAAACGCAAACCCAACCCCTGATTCGTATATATTTTTCCCGTTTTTAATCCTTAAAGGCCTTTGGCCTCCTTTATCAAGCCCGATGCTAACAGCTGACTTCTATGACCCCAGAGCCAGTGTCTTTGAAGTACATGGGCACTCAGGGACAGCCACGCCCACTGAGCTGAAACCCCCAGGAACGTCCCCCCACCCTACCCCCACCTCCCCGTGGGTGGCTGTACTCCGGTGTGGGAGAGTGACATTGTCCATCTCTGCATCTGCTCCCACATGGGTTTTGGCTGCTCCGGCTCAGAGACAGCCCTGAGAATGACAAGAAGGAAGGGATGCTTGTCTTGTATCTCCTCCAGCGCCTGGTGATTGCCCGGGTGTGGCCCAGCCTCAGGATAGCGAACACTAGGATGTGAGCCCCACTACAGCTGAGCCTCATCTGCCTGCTCACTGTGTGTATCTCCTGTGCCTGAACAGTGCCTAGCACGTGTTGGAGAGCCATCAGTAGTCACAGGAAAATGCCAGGGCAGGAAAGGGCTTGGAGACCATCCATTCCCACATCTTTTTTTTTTTTTTTTGGAGGTAGAGTTTCACTCTCTCTTGCCCAGCTGGAGTGTAGTGGTGTGTTTGTGGCTCACTGCAGCCTTGACTCGAGGCTCAAGCGATCCTCCCACCTCAGCCTCCTGAGTTAGCCGGGACTACAGGGAGGTGCCACTACACCCCACTGATTTTTTTTTTAGAGACAGGGTCTCGCTATGTTGCCCAGGGTGGTCTCAAACTCCTCGGCTCCAACAATCCTCCCACCTCGGCCTCCTGAAGTGCTGGAGTTACAGACATGAGCCAACATGCCTGGCCCATTCTCACCTCTTGTTGCAGACAGAAGAGGTTCCAGGCCTATCTAGGGAATTCTGTCTCTCAAAGACCTATCTGTACCCATGGACTAATCTGATCAATTAGTCCATGCTAAAATGTTAAGGGTACTAACTGGTTAATTCATTCTCTCTCTCTTGCCCCGGGTGCCTGCAGTTCTCTCTCTCTTTTTCTGGAGCCTGACCTCCCCCTAGGCTCCTCCCCTTGCCTTGCTGGGCAATGGCCATTCATTCCCAGATGCAGAGCAGAGAGGAGCCTCCTCCACCTCTATCCCTTGAATTCTGGGGCTGAGGTCAAGCACCAGACAGCTGGGTTAGAGTTTCACACATCTGCCAAGGACAGATTCTGCTGGCTGCCCCAGGAACCCACATAGCCTTGCCCAAGCAGAGGGAACACAGAGCCAGCCCTGCAAGAAATGTAGGGAGCAAGGCAGTGACTCTCTCAGGGGCCTTAGGGGGCCCTGTGGTCACCCCAGCCTGGGACTTCGGCAAATCTTCACCCTCGGAGCCAGGCTGTGCTGCCCAAGGCTGCCCAGGGTGAGAGAAACAGAGCAAAACCGACCAATGGATGGTGCTTCTAGCTCCCAAACCTGCTTTGTAGGTCCCAGAAGCGCCAGGGAGCTTTTCAGTTTTTTATTTATTTCCGTTTCATTTTTTTTTAATTGCATTTTAGGTTTGGGGGTACATGTAAAGAACATGCAAGATTGTTGCATAGGTACACACATGGCAGTGTGATTTGCTGCCTTCCTCCCCATCACCTATATCTGGCATTTCTCCCCATGCTATCTCTCCCCAACTCCCCACCCCTGTCTGTTTCATTTTTAACTGTTTATATCAAATTTGTTATTCATGGACAACAAGTACAGTTTTGCTACATTGATGCACTGCTGT
>CAUYLG010004200.1:0-15143 GCA_963573385.1 Cacajao melanocephalus | reverse complement strand
CACTGTGCCGGCTGAAACAGCCATGCTGAAAACTCATGGCACTTTTCAGCCCAGGAATCCTCTGGTCTGTAGGTAGTAATAACTCATTTGGAAATGTGGTGATCACTCACCCTCTGCGTTGTTCTCACTGGGAACCTCACTCCAGAGCTGTTCCTATTCGGCCATCATTAATGATCCAGTTTTTAAAATAGCTACAAGCCTATTCAGATTATCTATGCTTCTTGTGTGAGTTTTGATAGAGTGTGTTTTTCAACTTATTTAAACCAGGTTATAAAATTTGTGGGCATTTTGTTGTTTATACTATTCTTTTATTATCTTTGGAATGGTCATGAGATTTCTTTTTTCTTAGTCTGGATAGAGGATTATCAATTTTATTGATTTTTTCATTGATTTATATTCTAATTTTTATTTCTTCTATTTATTTTTAAATTTAATTTTCTTTTTCTAGTTTCCTCAGGTGGAAGCTTTGCTGATTAATCTTAGATATTTTTTTCTTTTCTAATATATGTACTCAATGACATAAATTTCCCTCTAAGAATTGCTTTCACTGTATCTCTCAAATTTTGGCAAGTTGCGTTTTCATTTTTATTTAATTTAATATATTTTTAAATTTATCTTGATGCTTCTTCTTTGACCCATATGTTACTTAGAAGTATGTTATTTAATCTTTATGTATTTGGAGATTTTCCAATTATCTTACTTCAGTTGATTTCTAGTTTAATTTCATTGTGGTCCAAGAGTTGATATTGTATGATTTCTATTTTAAATTTTGATGTTTTACAAACCAGAATGTGGTCTATCTTGCTGAATATTCATGTGAGCTTGAGAAGTATGTGTATTCTGCTCTTGCTGGATGGAGTAATCTATAGATGTCTATTATATCTGGTTAATTATTATGGTGTTGAGTTCAGATGTGTCTTTACTGATTTTCTGCCTGCTGGATCAGTTCATTTCTGATAGAGGAGTATTGACATCTTCAACTATAATAGTGGATTCATCTATTTCTCCTTGAAATTATGCCAGTTTTTGCCTCATATAGTCTGACACTGTTTTTACATACATGCATGTTAAAGATCATTATGCCTTCTTGAGGAATTGACTTATTTTCCATTATGTAATGCCACCTTTGTTCCTAAAAATTTTGTTGCTTGAAGTCTGCTTTGTCTGAAATTAATATAGCTACTACTGCTTTCTTTTTATTAGTGTTAAGATGGTATATTTTTCTTCATTCATTTACTTTAATCTACATGTGTCTTTATGTTTCAAGTGGATTTCTTGGAGACAACATACAGTTGAGTCTTGTTTCTTTATTCACTCTGACAATTTCTGTCTTTCCATTAATACATTTAGATTATTGGCATTATTGATATAGTTGGATTAGCAGCTACCATGTTTGTTACTGTTTTCTATCTGCTGCCCTTGTTGTTTCTATTTTAGTCTTCCACTCTTTTTCTCCCTTTTGTACTTCTAATACAGCATTTTACATAATTTCATTCTCTCCTTTTTTTAGGCTATTATCTATACTTTTTTAAATGGTTTTCCTAGAGTTTCCAATATACATTTACAACAAATCCAAGACCACTTTCAAATAACACTATTACTGTTTCACAGATAGCAGGAATACCTTATAACAACGAAATAATCCTAATTTATTCCTTCTGTTCCTTGTGTCATTGAACATAGGTACATATGTTTATAAAATATATATGTATATATAAACATATTTTATAAAATAGATTGTTGCTATCATTTTGAACAAATTATTAACTACCCAATCAAGTAAAAATTTTAATAACGTTTTTATTTTGCGTTCACTTATTCCTTCCTCCATGCTCTTCCTTTCCTTATGAATATCCTTGTTTCTAACCTATATTATTTTCCTTTTCTGTAGAACTTTTAACATTTTTTGTAGGCAGGTCTACTGGTAACAAATTCCTTCACATACATTGTGTTGAAACTGTGGTTTTTTAAACTTTTAGTATGCCTTAAAGTTTTTTCTTGATAGCTCAACATGATATACTGGGAAAAAGTAATTGCTGTCACGGGTCTTTAGTAATATTGTGGTGAGGTGTGGGGCTAGGGGAAGAACTCTATAGTACTGTGATTAGGTTATCATCTTTTAGTGAGCTGGTGCCCCTGAACTATGACTTCACATGTGTTTCTCAGCTACACCCTTCCCCTTAGGTGAGGCAGAAAGTCTACAGCTGGCTGGAATTATTTTCCTTCCCCCAGTTCAGTTAGACTCTGATAGTACCCCACCAGGTTAGTCTCTGGTACACTGGTTTCTCCTGAGGGTAGACCCTGTTAAGAACAGAGTGCTCTGGCTTATTTAAAACCTTCCTTTTCCTCTTTCCATGTTGGAAGCACAAAGGGATTTTTTTTTCTGGCATTTATTGTGTGAATTGGTTGAGCTACTAGAAGTAAACTCACTAAAATGTTAAGATAGCCCCTCTTAGTGGGATCCTTTGAGTTTTTCATCTCTCTGATTTGTTCACACTGAAGCTTGAGGAATTTATCAATTACAGTTTGGATTTTCTTACTCCAGCCCTGGTTTCTGCAGCAGTTTCTGCTCATGAGTCCCTGCTCTGGTAAGCCATGACTCCCTGCACTTGCCTATCTATTCTATTTATCTTGTGGCATTGGTTTGCCCTGCGTCATTGCCTCTCTTACAGATTCAAGAGAGGTTCTCAATTTTTTTTTTCTGTTCAGGTTTTCACTTGTTGTTAGGACTGGGTAACGACTTCCAAACTGCTTACATGCTGAACCAGAAATCAGAAGTCCAACAAAAGTCTTCCGAAGAGAAAAAGGCCAAATATTTATTCGAAACTGTAAATGTCATTTACTTAAACCCAATAATTCTTAAAGGTACTGTGAATTAAAATTTCCTCAGAAATTATGTCCATGACAGACTTTTTTTTTATTATAGTAAGAAAACATGATATAAAATTTACTATTGTAACAATATTTTCAGTGTATGAGTCAATAGCATTAAGTACATTCACATTGTTATGCAATCACCAGTACGATCAAACTTCAGAGCTTTTTTAACTTTTCAAACTGAAACTCTGTACCCGGTAAACAGTAACCTTATTCCCTTCTCCCTTAGCCTCTAGCAACCACCATTTTGTTATTTCTATCAATTTGACTACTCTAGGTACCTCATATAAGTGGAATCATACAATATTTCCTTTTTTCTTGCCTGGCTTATTTCACTTAGCATAATGTCTTCAAGATTCATACATGGTGTCACATGTGTTAAGGTTTTCTTCAGTTTTTAAGGCTGAATAATATTTTATTAAGTGTAGATGTCACATTGTGTTTATGCATTCATCTGCTGGTGGATATTTAGGTTGTTTCCATTGAATGGCTAATGTAAATAATGCTTCTACAAACGTTAGTGTACGAGTATCTGTTTAAGTTCATGCTATCACTTCTTTTGGTGGAATTGCTGGATCATATGGTAATTCTGTTTTTAATTTTTTGTAAAAGCACTGTATAATGGTTTTCCATAGTAGTCATATCATCTATATTTTCTATAGCATATACAAGCTATATTTTCCATAGCAGCTGTACAATTTTACATTCCTATCAGTAGTACAATTGCTCCATGTCCTAGCCAACATTTGTTACTTTCTGTTTTTTTTTTTTTGTTTTTTTTTTTTCATAATAGCCATCCTAAAAGGGGAGAAATGGTATCTTATTATGGTTTTGATTTCTGTTCTCTAACAATGAGTATTACTGAGCATCTTTTTATGTGCCTCGACCATCTATATATCTCCTTTGAAGAAATTTCTATTCAAGTCCTTTATCCATGTTTGAATTGGGTTGCTTGTTTTATATTGTATTATAGGAATTCTTTATAAATTTTGGATATTAATCCTTTATCAAACATACAATTTGCAATTTTTTTCTCCCATCCTATGTGCCTGACATTTTCTTCAGTCCATGGAGGACCCTGGAGAACTGCTATTTTGTTCCACTAGTGATTCCATCAACTATCAAAATTAGCTGTCTCATCTCTTGTCTATTATCTCCAAAGATAATCACCATCCTAAATTTTTGTATGCATGTGTACATGTGTGTGTGTGTGTATATATATGTATATATACACATAAACACACATATACACATACATATATGTGTGTGTTTTCCTATTCAAAGATTCTGTCTTTATTGCTAAGCCAAGAATTTTGTCCTGTTTCTCTTGATCTCAGAATGCAAATAAAACAAAATTATTTGCCAGTGAGACCAGGAAACAGAACTGCAAACTGTAATTGTCTTTTCCTGGCAAGACAAACAGGTTTTAAAACCTCTCAAATGTAATACACTTAGGTTAATTAACAATTAATTTATTCTTTTACAAAGCTGTAAAGCTTGAACTACTCAATTCATAAAGATGTAAAAATCAATTTATACTTTCAATATTTTATGTCTTTATGAAAGAAGAACATTACTCATAACCATGCATTAGTTACTTAAAAAATATCTGGGTGCCTCGAATGCCCCAGGAATTACATTAGGCATCTGGCAGTAAAATGCCATGTCACTTTCTAATGAAGTTAGTCAAGGAGAATGAATGACCACAGGATACTAAGTGCAAAACCAATAACTCTGCAGACAGTGAATGGCTTTTTGAAACTACAAAACAGTGATGATTTTCAATTTTCATTTATATTTCCAAAGGAAAGAGTCTTTCAAACAACTGTCACCTTAAATAGTGTTAAAAAAGAAAGAAAGAAAGAAAGAAAGAAAGAAAGAAAGAAAGAAAAGACAAAATTACTCAAAAGCATATTGTATTAGTCTGTTTTCACACTGCTGATAAACACATACCAGAGACTGGGCAATTTACAAAAGAAAGAGGTTTAATTAGACTCACAGTTCCACATGGCTGGGGAGGCCTCACGATCATGGTGGAAGGCAAGGAGGAGCAAGTCACATCTTATGTGGATGGGCAGGCAAAGAGAAGAGAGCTTGTGCAGAAAAACTTCCATTTTTAAAACCATTAGATCTTTTCAGATTCATTCACTATGATGAGAATAGCACAGGAAATACCTGCCCCATAATTCAATCACTTCTCACCAGGTTCCTCCCACAACATGTGGGTATTGTGGGAGCTTCAATTCAAGATGAGATTTGGGTGGAGACACAGCCAACCCATATCATTCTGCTCCTGGCCTCTCCCAAATTTCATGTCCTCATATTTCAAAACCAATCATGCCTCCCCAACAGTTCCCCAAAGTCTTAACTCATTTCAGCGTTAATACAAATGTACACAGTCCAATGTCACATCTGAGACAAGGCAAGTCCCTTCTATAAGCATGTAAAATCAAAAGGTAGTTAGATACTTCCTAGATACAATGGGGGTACAGGCATTGGGTAAATATAGCCATTCCAAATGGGAGAGATTGTCCAAAGCAAAGGGACTACCATCCCCATGCAAGTCTAAAATTCAGCAGAGCAGTCAATTTTTTTTTTTTTTGATAGTCTTGCACTGTCTCCTGGGCTGAAGTGCAATGGCATGATCTTGGCTGACTGCAACCTCTACCTCCTGGGTTCAAGCAATTCTCCTGCCTTAGCCTCCTGAGTAGCTGGGATTACAGTCAGCTGTCACCATGTCTGGCTGATTTTTTTTTCTTTTTGGTATTTTTAGTAGACACGGGGTTTCACTATGTTGGCCAGACTGAGCTCAAACTCCTGACCTTGTGATCCACCTGCCTTGTCATCCAAAAGTACTGGGATTACAGGTGTGAGCCACTGCACCTGACCAGGGCAGTCAAATCTTAAAGCTCCAAAATGATCTTCTTTGACTCCATGTCTCACATCCAGGTCATGCTGATGCAAGAGGTGGGTTCCCATGGTCTTGGGCAGCTGTGACCTTTGTAGAGCATGGCTCGCCTCCTGGCTGATTTCACTGGCTGGCATTGAGTGTCTATGGCTTTTCTAGGTACAAGGTGCAAACTGTCAGTGAATCTACCATTCTGGGGTTGGAGGACAATGACTCTCTTCTCACAGCTCCACTAGGTGGTGCCTCAGTAAGGAGTCTGTGTTGTGGCTCTGACCCCACATTTCCCTTCTGCACTGCCCAAGGAAAGGTTCTCCGTGAGAGCACCGCCCCTGCAGCAAACTTCTGCCTGGGCATCCAGGTGTTTCCATACATCTTCTGAAATCTAGGTGGAGGTTTCCAAACCTCAATTCTTGACTTCTGTGCACCTGAAGACTTAACACCACATGGAAGATGCCAAGGCTTGGACTTCCAGCCTCTGAAGCAACAGCCTGAGCTGTACCTTGGTACCATTTAGTCATGGCTGGAGTGCCTGGGACACAGGGCACGAAGTTCCTTGGTTGCACACCACACAGGGAACCTGGGCCTGGCCCATAAAACCATTTTCTCCTAGGCCTCCAGGCCTGTGATGGGAGGGGCTGCCTTGAAGACCTCTGATATGCCCCGGAGACATTTTCTTCATTGTTTTAAGGATTAACACTGGGCTGCTTTTTACTTATACAAATTTCTGCAACCAGCTTGAATTTTTCCTCAGAAAATGGGTTTTTCATTTCTATCACATTGTTAATGTGCAAGTTTTCCAAACTTTTATGCTCTGCTTCCCTTATAAAACTAATACGTTTAACAGCACCCAAGTCACCTCTTGAATGCTTTGCTGCTTAGAAATTTCTTCTGCCAGATACCCTAAATTATCTCCCTCAACTTCGAAGTTCCACAAATGTCTAGGGCAGGGGCAAAATACCATCAGTTTCTTTGCTAAAACATAACAGGAGTCACCTTTGCTCCAGTTCCCAATGAGTTCCTCCTTTCCATTGAGACAACCTCAGGCTGGACCTTATTGTTCATATCACTATCAGCACTTTTGTGAAAGTAATTCATCAGGTTTCTAGGAAGTTACAAACTTTCCCACATTTTCCTGTCTTCTTCTGAGCCCTCCAAATGGTTCCCACCTCTGCCTGTTACCTAGTTTCAAAGTCACTTCCACATTTTCAGGTATCTTTTCAGCAATGTCCCACTCTAGTGGTACCAATTTACTGTATTAGTCAACTTTAAAGCTGCTGATAAGGACTTACCTGTGACTGGGCAATTTACAAAAGAAAGAGGTTTAATTGGAGTTTAATCACAGTTCCATGTGATTCGAGAGGCCTCACAATCATGGTGGAAGGCAAAGAGGAGTAAGTCACATCTTACATGGATGGCGGCAGGCAAAGAGAAGAGAGTTTGTGCAGGGAAACTCCTGTTTTTAAAACCACCAGACCTTGTGAGACTCATTCACTAATGAGAACAGTGCAGGAAAGACCCACTCCCATAATTCAATCACCACCCCTTGCGTTCCTCCTGCAACATGTGGGAATTGTGGAAGTTTCAATTCGAGATGAGATTTAGGTGGGGACACAGCCAAACCATATCACATATTCAACTGACACATTGATTTTATAATTTCTATACATGTAGGCATTCATATTTGTTCATTATAGTGCCTGCATACAATTCTCAGAATTCCCAGGGTAGATTTTTAAAAATGTATTTTAATTATATTTTACTTTTTCCAAAAATTATATTCATAACTTATAGCTTGATTTTTTCAGTTATTACTCTACTTTTTCTATAGTAATTTATTTCCTTTGCATGCCTCCTGAATACCATCTTATATTTAATAATGTTTATTTTAAATGACTCCAGGAGACTAATTTGCTTTTAGCAACATAATTATACTTAAAATAAACAACCAGGAAGTGTTGTTTTAGTAACTTAAAGTCATTAAACACAACATTAATAAGTAGTTTAAGCAAGAAGTAAGAAAAACAAAATATTCAATATCCTTTTCAGGAAATATGGGTTGTATTCTTTTAAAACATTACTGTTAAGAACATTGAGTTAGAAAACATCTCCCATGAGCATTTAAAATTAAAAATCATGTATCCAGGATTTTTACATGTTCAATTTGCATAAAGTCATTCTTTTGCTAACCTTGATTTACCAAAACATGAATTGCTACTAACATAGGAGAAATTAGGCAGTCTCATCTTGCTTGATGTCTAAAGGCCAGATTTCTAGTTAATGTGAAAAACAGCAGGGGAACAAGCAACAGAGCCATAAAACTGCTTGTGCATAAAATGGGCGACTGTGTGTGTGGTCATAGCCAAAGCAGACTGTCACACATCACAGGGGACTGCATCCTTTGGCATGTTATTGGAAGGATCCTAAAGAGATAAGCAGAAAGAGAAATTTAGAAAAGGGAAGTAGACCCAAAAGGGGATATATGGTGCTACAACCCTGTGATTGTGAAAGACCACAGAAGGGCACTGTTGTAGATTCTGAAGCTGGGCTTCAGATCTGAAGGTGTCCTAACCTATTTGTGCTTCAGTTTATTTATCTACTACCTAGGGGTAATGAAAGTACCATCTTCATAGGACTGATGTGAAGATTAAAGAGGGGACGTTAGGAAGGTTCCTAGGACATAAAGATTTTTCAACAAGAGTTAGCTTTTACTATTGTTTTCTCTAAGATTCAAATATAATTTGAAAGAGGCAGAAATAAGACCCAGAAGAGGGTCCCATCTGTTGGACTTTATTGTACCTGAGACATTACAGGCTTTCAACAGCCATTATTCAATTCACTTGATATTGCCTGCGGTGCTAAAAAAAAATAAAGTTACAGGCAATAACCAAGTTAGTTTCAAGAAGTTTATGTAAAACAACTTTCATGTGATCTAATTGACATGTGAGAAACTGAACATATTTAAGGTGTACAATATGAATTTTGACATGTGCATGGATATATACCATGGAATTATTGCCACAATCAAGATACTGAATATATCAATCAGCCTCAATGGCTTCCTTACTCTTTTTGTAATTCCTCTCTACATTGCCCCTCTCTGCCTTTTGTACTCCTATCATCACAGGGCAAGTACTTACCTGCCTTTTGTCACTAAAGATGTTTGCATGTGAAGTTTATACAAATGTCATCATATAATAGGCTGTTTGTCTAGATATTTCCCCTCAGAAAAAAGATGGTGAGATTCATCCACGTTGTTCATTTTTTTGTACTGGACTAATGTTTCATTGAATGGGTAAAATACAATCTGTCCGTTCAGCTGTTACTGGGTATCTAGGTTGTTTCCAGCTTTCAGCATGTGGATATGTTCATTTCTTTTGGGTAAATATCTAGAAATGAAATGGCTGGATCATGCAACAGGCTTGTATTAATATTTGCAACTGTTTAAGAAACTGCCAAACTGTTGCCCAAAATGGTTGTGCCATCTTATATTCCTTCCAGCATTGTCTGTATTCCAGTTCCTTGACATCCTTACCCATAATTGTTGATTTTAGTCATTCTAATAGAGGTGGAATAGTGTCTGATTGTGGTTTTAATTTGCATTTCTCTGATAATTAATGATGTTTATTCAGCATCTTTTCATCTGTTTATTTGCAATTCATATATTGTCTTTGAAGTGTCTGTTCAAATCTTTTTTTCATTTTTTTATCAGACTTATTGTTTTCATACCGTAGAGTTTTAAAGTTCTTTGTAAATTGAACACAAGTATTTTATCACACCTATGATTTGCAAATAATTTCTCCCAGTCTGGGCCTTGCCATTTATTATCTTAATAGTTTTTTTTAAGGAACATAAGTTCATAGATTTGATGAAGCCCAATTTATTAATCTATTCTTTCACAGTTCATGCTTTTGATGTTGTATCTATGAGAACTTGCCCAACCCAGAGTCATAAATTTTCTAGAAATTGGATAGTTCTAGGTTTACATTTAGATCAGTAGTCTATTTTGTGTTAATTTTTGTATATAGTGTGAGGTATTCATGAAAGATTTTGTTATTTTTTTTTAAATTTGCATAAGGATGTTCCAGCACCATTTGTTGTTTTTTAAAATTTGCATAATTCCAGCACCATTTGTTAAAAACATTTCTCCACTGAATTGTATATTAGTCCATTCTCACATTGCTGTAAAGATACTACCTGAGACTGGCTTATTTATAAACAAAAGAGGTTTAATTGACTCACAGTTCCTCTTGTCTGGGGACATTTCAGGAAACTTATAATTATGGTGGGAGGTGAAAAGGAAGCAAGGCATGTCTTACATGGCACCAGGAGAGAGAGAGAAGGGGGAAGTGCCAGGCAGTTATCAAATAACCAGATCTCATGAGAACTCACTCACTATCATGAGAACAGCAAGGGGGAAAATCCCCCCTCATGATCCAATCACCTCCACCAGATCCCTCCCTCAACACATAAGGATTAAGTTTGAGATGAGATTTGGGTGGGGTCACAGAGCCAAACCATATCAAATTTCATTGACACTTTTCTTGACAATATATAGCTGTCAGTGTATATACAGATCTAGTTCTGGGCTATCTACTCTGTTCCATTAATCTATTTGCCTATCTTGGATACTAATACCACATGGTCTTGATTAGTATAGCTTATAATACATCTTGAAATTAGATAATAGCAGTCTTTCAACTTTGTTCTTTTTTCAGAGGTGTTCTACCTCTCCTAGGTGTTTTCCTTTCCTGTGAATTTTAGATTATTCTTGTTATTTTCTATGTACATACCAATGATATTGTAATTGAGATTGCATCAAATCTGTAAATCAATTTGGTGGAATATTAACATCTTAAGAGTATTGAGTGTTCTGAAGCATGGTCTTATTTAGTTTCTCTCAGCAATGTTTTATAGTTTTGAATGTATAGTTCTTTCACATTTTACAAGTTGTTTTTATTTGTGTTTTTATATTTTTCAGATTTTTCATTAAGCATTTCATATTATACATGTCATTGTGTTTCTTTCAATGTCTAGTTGCTCATTCCTAGTACATTTAAATACAATTTATTTCAGCATATTACCCTTTTGTTTTGCTACTTTACTAAACTTGTTAGTTTTAATAGCTTGTTATATTCAATCATTTTCTACATACACAATTATGTCATTGCAAATAAAGATAATTTTGTTTTTCTTTTCAATATGGATGCCCTTCTTTCCTTCCTTTCTCTCTCCCTCCATCCTTTATTTCACAAGGATAAATTTTAGTAATTTATTGTTTTTCAGTTTTTAATTTCATTAATTTTCACTCTGTTCCTGATTCTGCTTACTTTGGATTTTGTTTGCTCTTCTATTTTTCTCAGTTTCAAAGATAAAATTTCAGGTCATTGATTTGAAATCTTTCTCTCTTTTTAAATATAGGCAATAGTTAATATTTTACAAATGTAGGCTATACAAATGTCTTACAACTACTGTTTAGTGCAATTCACGGATTTGTATATGCTTTCTTGTCATTTTCATTCCACTCACAATTACTTTTTAATGTCCCTTTGATTTCTTTGTTGACCTATGGGTTATTTAGAAGTGTGCTATTTAGTTTCTAAGCATTTGAGAATTTTCCAGAGATGTTTCTGTTACTGATTTCTAGCTTAATTTCATTATGGTCAAAGTACATAATTTGTATTACTTGAATCCTTTTAAATTTATTGACACATTTTATGGCACAGAATATCTTGGAAAATGTCTTGCGTTCACTTGAAAATAATGTGTATTCTGTTGTCATTGGATGAAATATTATACGATGATCAATTATGTTCACTTTATCGAAAGTATTACTGTCTTCTTTGTAATTACTGATTTTCTATTTACTTACCCTATTAATTATTGAGAGGAGAATGCTGAAATCTCAAGCTATAGTTGTGAATTTTCCAATTTTTCCTGAAAGTTTTATCAGTTTTGTTCCACTTATTTTTATTTTATTTATTTATTTTGAGACAGAGTTTTACTCTGTTGCCCAAGCTGGAGTGCAGTGGCATGATCTCAGCTCACTGCAACCTCCACCTTCCAGGTTTAAGCAATTCACCTGCTTCAGCCTCCCAAGTAGCTGGGATTACAAGCATGTGCCACCACACTCAGCTAATTTTTGTATTTTTAGTAGAGACAGAGTTTCACCATGTTGGGCAGGATGGTCTTGATCTCTTGACCTTGTGATTCACCCACCTTTGCCTCCCAAAGTGCTGGGATTACAGGGGTAAGCCACCATACCCAGCCTCTTTTTTACTAAATTTTTAAAAATGTTAAACTAGTAGTAGCTTATCAGCCATGCAAAAACAGGCTACGAGCCAGATTGATCTGTGAGCTACAGTTTGCCAACATGTGGTATACATCTTATTAAAGTCTACCTTTTAGTAATGTTGCACCAATTCATAATATAGGACTCATATGTGTATACTTACATTTCTTCCACTCTCACTCTGTGCTATTTTTGTCATACATTTTAATTTTATGAACATTGTAAGACACACAATGAATTATTACTTTTATTTAAATAACTGTCTTTGAAATACATTGCAATTACAGCAGAAAAATTTGTTAGCCAATATAGTTGCCATTTCCTGTACCATTTACTCTTCTGTGAACATCCAGATTTCCATCTGGTGTTACATTCCTTCTATCTGAAAGATTTTCTTTAGTATTTCTGGCATTGCAGGATTGCTGGTGGTAAATTCTTCTTTTTAGTGCAAGTTGCCTGGTGATGAAATCTTTCAGGTTTGGTGTACCTGAAAAGTCTCTACATGGCCTTTGATTTTTCAAAAAAATATTTGCTGAGTATAGAATTTTAAGTTGATACCTTTTTAAGTCTCTATATTTCATATATGTTCTGTTGGTGCTTGAAGAGAATGCATTATTGTGCTGTTCTTGAATGGTCTGTAAAATTTTTATTAGCTTAAGCTGGTTGATGATGTTGCATTTGTGAAAGAAAAATAGAATCTTGGACCCTAAGCTCACTATGCCAAAGGGAAAATTAAGCTCAGGAACTGAGTCATGCAGAAAATTGCCTTCTGTTTGTTCCAAAACAGATAGCTGCAATTTCACATGCTCACTTTATCTTACGTAAAATGTAGACTTATTGGGTGTGAGACAAATGCATTACTTTTTCCCTTACTCCTGCTTTTCACATGTAAAATATAGATTCAATGAACATTAATCAGAGCCTCACAAGAATGCAACCACTGGCCTCATTGCCTATCCTCCCTCCTTTTCTTATTTTCTTCTTTTCCTGCTTGCTCTTTCCCCTTTAATATTGAAATTCCCAAACCCTCTTTGGAGAAAGCACAGGTCACAGACCCTATAGTGACTGTGTTTCTTTTTCCTGGACACATACTCAACTTTGGCAAAATAAACCTCTAGTTTATTGAGATATTTCTCAGCCACATTTTGGTTTATACATTCTATACTTTTATTGATTTTATGTCTAGTTTTTTTCTTTTGTTGTTGAGAGAAGAGTGTTGAAGCCTGTAACTGTATTTGTAACTGTATTTGTAGATTTATCTATTTATTTTTCTACTTTTTTTCAGTTTGTACGTCAGTTATCTGATAACTCTGTTACTTGGATGCATACATACCTAGGATTGCCATGTCTTTTGGTAGGCTGACGTTTTCTTCATTATATAACGTCCCTCTCTGTCTCTGATAATTTTCTTTGCTCTGAAGTCTACTTTATCTTATATTAATCAAGCCATTATGGCTTTGTTTTTAAAATTAGTATTTGTATAATAAATCTCCTTTTTCTTTGAGCCTACCCCATATCACTATATTTGGAGTGACTCCTGTATATAGCATTTAGTTGGATGGTGTTCTCTATATCTGCTTTACTTATTTATCTTTTAATTTGTGCATTTCAACCATTTACATTTCATGAAATTATTGTAACATTAGGCTTAAACTTGACACTTTATTTTTTGTTTTCTGTTTATTGATTCTATTTATCATTTCTCATTTTTTTCTATTTTTCTGTCAGTTACATGTACATTTTTATGAGGATTCTATTCTATCTATTTTTGATTGTATCTTGCTGTATAGATTTTTATTGCTTTCTGTAGGTATTACATTATATATTTATAATTTATCAAAGCCCATTAATGTTGATGTTTTGCTGATTTGAGTGAAGTAGAGCAAACTTATCTTTATTTATGTCTCTTCTCTCACTTATAATTATTATAAATATTTCTTCTGCATATAGTATTAAGAATCATGTCAGGCATTAAGTAGTGTTACATAATTTTTGCTTCAATTGTCAACTCTAATTTAGAAAACTCAGGGAAGAAAAGTTTCTTTTATTTATTCATATATTTGTTCTTTCCATAGTCTCTCTTTCTTCCTGATGTTTCCAGGTAATTTTTTATTGTCATTTGATTTTGTTTAGAGAACCTTCATCAACCATTTCTATAGCGTGGGTCTACTAGCAACATATTAATTTCTCTTTGTCTCAGAATGTCTTGCATTCTGCTAAATTTCTCAATAGTTTTGTTGGAAATAGATTTTTAGGTTGACATTTCATTTTCTTTTGACACTCTAAAACTATTATGCTACTATTTTCTGGACTCCATGGCCTGTGATGAGAAATATGTTGTCATTCAAATTGTTTTCTTTTATATATAATTTATCATGTCTCTCCATCTTTTTTAACAGTAATTTTCAGAAATTTCACTGTGATATTTATTAGGGCTTCTCTTGTTTGGGATTTGCTATTTTTCTTCAATTTATACGTTTTGTTTTGTTGCCAAATTTGGGAAATTTTAAGCCATCATTTCTCCAAATACATTCTCAGTCCTACCCTCTTTCTCCTCTCCTTCTAGAAATGTAATGATGAGAATGTTTGATCTTTTGTTATAGTCACACGTGTCCCGAAAGCTCAATTCAATTTTATTTTAATCTATTTCCTTTCTGTTGTTCAGAGTTGGTAATTTCCATTGTTCTATCTTCTCCTTCCTTCTTTCCTCTTCTCTCTCAATTTTGCTATTGTACTCATCCACTAAGATTTTTCTTTTTATTTTTGAAAGAAAGAAAAAGAGAGGAAAGAAAGAAAGGGTGAAAGAAAGAAAAAAAAGAATGTAAGAGAGAAAGAAAGAGGAAGAGAAAGAGAGAGAGAGAACGGGATTCTTGTTCTATTGCCCAGGCTAGAATGCAGTCTAAAAATGGGTATTAAGAACCTCTTTTATGCCAATAATTGTGCTTAACAATGGAGACAGGAAGGAATAAGGGATGAAAATAACAAACAAGCAGCCAACCAATGTTTTATTTAAACCTGTGAAATGCTATGCAATTGCTGAGGAGTGATTTACTTCTAATTATGTGGTTA
>CAUYLG010004199.1:0-43832 GCA_963573385.1 Cacajao melanocephalus | reverse complement strand
TTCCCCGAAGAGCTAGGCTTTCCCGGGTTCAGCTGTGCTTACTGTGAAACTCTCAGTCCTCAGCGCTTCCAATTGCTGTTCTTGTGGGGATGGGACCAGCCAAGCCCGACTCAAAGGGCACCCAGTCGCGTATACTCCGCACTGAGAAGCGCCGCGTGCCGTGCTGGGGCGCTGGCAAAACAGCTGCGCCAGACAAACTGTGCCGGCAAAACAGCTGTGCTGGCCAGAAGAGTCGCACTGGCGACCTGAGTGCCTCCTACGTTGGGTAGCTCCCAGTTTGTGGGCCACAGAAATTCGTCTGAAATTGTGGTGTCCACTCGCTCTCTGCACTTTCACTGGGAGCTACAATCCTGAACTGTTGTTAATCGGCCATCTTGGATCTCTCTCCGCCCCGTGATGAAGTTTTTTCTGTTTCTTAGTTTTCCTTTGGCAGACGCCCCTTCCCCACAGAGCTGGACCTTCTCGGTTCAGCTGTGCTAGCAGTGACACTCTCAGACCTCAGCAATTCCAAATGCTATTCTCCTAGAGGAGAAGGGACCAGCCGAGCCTGACTCAAAGGGCACCCCATCCTGCACTGAGAAGCGCCGTGCCGGGGCACCGGCAAAACAGCCGCACCGGCCAAAAAGTCACGCTGGCGACCCCTGTGGCTCCTCCGCTGGGAATCTCCCGGTCTGTGGGCAACAAAAATTCGTCTGAAAGTGCGGCATCCACTAGCTCTCTGCGCTTTCACTGGGAGCTACAATCCTGAGCTATTGTTAATCAGCCATCTTGGATCTCTCTCTAATTTTGTATTTTTAGTAGAGACAAGGTTTCTCCATGTTGGTCAGGCTGGTCTCAAACTCCTGACCTCAGGTGACCTGCCCATCCTGGCCTCCCCAAGTACTGGGATTTCAGACGTGCACCACCATGCCCAGCCCTCATTTAATTTTCATGCTACTCTTAAAATTTAGAGGCAAAAGTATTTGTCCAAATTAAAACTATTCATGATGGAGCCATGCTTCAAACCCAAGTCTAATTGATTTTATAGTCAGAGTTCTTAACCACCAGCACACAACTTCATCATACCTATTTAATGACAAAAATTCACAAAACTGTTTACTATAGTGTAGAGTATTTTTCACCAACTCTTGGCTGACCTGTAATTTTATAGCCTCAATCAAAACAGGTCTTTAGTTCTGTAAAACAAAAAGAAAGAGTGTTTAGTTCTACAAAGTAAAGCACAAAATAAGGACAAAAAATATTAAGAAAGCAACATTTAAAGAAAATGTGCCAGAATCTATTGAACATAATATTTAAGGCATTATTAGGTTTAGACATGATGGTGCCACAATAATAGGGCTAAGGGGTCTGGACAACGGATTGACCCTATGGCATTTGAACAGCCTATCCTACTAAACTGGAAACCGATTTGCCTGAGATTCTTAGATCTCTAAAATATATCACTCTCTAATGACATCAATAGAGATGATGTTTTAAATATATAACTCCTTGCTCACCTTTCAAAATTATGTCATATTTAGGGTTATAATGTAAATGCAGTAACCTTAGACCATGTCACCCCATTGCACGAAGCCTGCCTTGGAGATCATGTGGCATGTGCCAGAACTCTGCTGGAAGCGGGAGCTAATGTAAGTACCCTTTCAGAACATTAACAATTTACTGTCTACTGATGGAGAGAATCTGACAAAGTTCTCATTTTACTTTTTTTTCCTTCATTCTCGGTAGTTTTCAAAAAAATAGCAGAATAAAAATAAAGCTCTTGAATTCCTTCGCCTTCTTATTGCACTCTAAAAAGGGTTTCCAATCATTGCATAAATGAGTAGCATGCTGCATAATAATATAGACTATTCTTTAGATTATTTTCTGCTTTCATGACTCTAAATAGCAATCAATGAACATCTTTAGGTCTATAACATTTGCCCATCTTTTGGATGATTTTCCTTAAATAAAGTCTCAGAAATAGAATTACCAATTTTATCACTTTAAGCTAGCAATGTGGCTTCATTACCACGTTATCATCATTCCACTTCTTTCTTCATTTTTATTCTTACTGAAAAGTATCTAATCATTGAATTAGACCTTATTTGCTATTTGCGCATGCATTTTTTTCATGATTTCTGCTAGTCATATGCCCATTACAATGAATTATCTGCCACATCACATTTCTCTCTGTTTTACAGCTTTTCTTATTAATGCACAAGAGCAAAGTATACTTTGTCATATTTACTGTGCACATTTTCCCAAGTATTTCTGTTAGCAGATCACATACCTTTTGAAAATGCAGAACTAAATCAGTTAGTCATGTATGACTTATGAGTCTTATTTCTGGATATTTTGGTTTGGTTTAGGTAAATGCAATCACGATAGATGGCGTGACTCCATTATTCAATGCATGCTCCCAAGGCAGTCCAAGCTGTGCAGAGCTGCTTCTGGAGTATGGCGCCAAAGCCCAGCTAGAGTCATGTCTTCCGTCCCCCACGCATGAGGCCGCCAGTAAAGGTAACTTAGCCCTGGGATTAAGTGACAAGGGGAGAAAGTTTCTTTAGCAACCTGCAGTGCTGTTTATCTTTCAGTGAGTGACAGCACAGGGGACGCCGGGGGTGAGGTGTGTGGGGTGGATGGGCATTAAGTTAAACTCCTTTCCTTTGTGTTGGCAGGTCACCATGAATGTCTTGACATCCTGATATCCTGGGGCATAGATGTTGACCAAGACATTCCTCATTTGGGAACTCCTCTCTATGTAGCTTGTATGTCACAGCAATTCCATTGCATCTGGAAGCTTCTCTATGCTGGTATTTTCCTTTAAAACATCTTTTATTCTGTCCATACACACAAGCAGTTATTTATTTCTCTAAATGAACTTCTTTAAAATTAAATCTCATTGCTAAAAAAAAGTTCTTATTGTAAGCATTTTCACACATGATTAGAGAACCAATAAAAAAGAACTTCATTCTTGATTAAGTCACCTTCCTAGCTCAGAGATAGATGCATTATCTCTATATTCTGCACTGCATTAGCAGACATTTGAGTATGTGATGGAGTCTGAAAGCTCTACTTTTAGGTCACAAAATTAGGATCCTCAAGACTGAATATGATGTTGCCAAGAATGTATATATTTTGGAACAAATCCATCAAAAGAAATTTTCAGGATAGTAACTGCTTGGATAACCTCATCTTCTGCTAACTTTAAAAACTCATGCACTTTTCTAGACTTTGTACTTTCTGTCCTTCTTTCTTAAAAAGACTCACTGCCCTTTTCCACTTACTTGAAACAAATCAATTCTTCAAGGTTTGTTTCAAGTAAGTTAGCTTTAGTCCCCTGAAAAACATTTTTTTTCTTTTTTGAGATGGAGTCTCGCTCTGTCACCCAGGCTGGAATGCAGTGGCACCATCTTGGCTCACTGCAACCGTCGTGCCTCCCAGGTTCAAGTGATTCTCCTGCCTTAGCCTCCTGAGTAGCTGGGACTACAGATATGCACCAACTCTCCTGGCTAATTTTTTTTTTTTTTTTTTTTTTGTATTTTTAGTAGAGACGGGGTTTCACCATTGGACAGGCTGGTCTTAAACTCCTAACCTTGTGATCCTACCCACCCCGGCTTCCCAAAGTGCTGGGTTTACAGGTGTGAGCCACGGCACCCAGACCCTGAAAAATATTTCTAACCTATTGAGACCACAGTGGTCCCACTCACCACAGGACTGGGAGTCCCCTTAGGATTTGGATTATCACCTCTTTTCTCTGGCATGGTTCTTCTCTCTTATCCTCTCATGTGACATATGTTTAGAAGACATATAAAATGAGTAAATGAAGTTCTGTGCTATTTATTGTTTATGAGAGTCATTTGATCCCTGATACATACTGATCTTTATTTTTAGTGAACCCTTTATGCACTGCTCACCTTAGCTTAGCTAACAGAGAAACTTCTTGCAAGCAGGGTCTACATCTACTATTACATTCTCATTAAACCTAGTCAGTCTTAGACGTGAGTTCTGTTGATAGTCATTGGCAGATTGTTATTTTCTGGCTATGTTCTCCTGTAATTTTTCGTATGACCAATAGAATTTATGCTCTATAGCAAGCTTGTCCAACCCGCAGCCCATGGACCACATGCAGCCCAGAATGTCTTTGAATGCTGCCCAGTACAAATTCATAAACTGTCTTAAAATATTATTATAAGGTCTTTTCTGGATTTTATTTTTTTAGCTCATTAGCTATCATGAGTGTTAGTGTATTGTATGTGTGGCCCAAGACAATTCTTCTTCTTCCAGTATGGCCAAGAGAAGCCAAAAGATTGAACGCCCCTGCTTTAGAGTGTTTCTTTGGTTTGCTAGGAATATTATTCTTTCCACCAAATGTTTTGTACTGGGCTTTAAAAACTATGGGCCTGTAATCCCAGCACTTTGGAAGGCCAAGGCAAGTGCATCGCCTGAGGTCAGGAGTTTGAGACCAGCTTGGCCAACATAGTGAAACCCCGTCTCTACTAAAAATACAAAAATACAAAAATTAGCATGGTGGCAGGCACCTGTAGTCTCAGCTACTTGGGAGGCTGAGGCAGGAGAATCACTTAAACCCGGGAGGCAGAGGTGACAGTGAGCCAAGAGCGTGCCACTGCTCTCCAGCCTGGGTGGCACAGTGAGATTCCATCTTAAAATAAATAAACAAATAAATATGGAAAAGAACTGTTAGTAATTGTTGATTGATTGCTATTTACAGGCCCTTTTCTTCCATAAAATTGACATAACCAACAATGTTTATGCTTTCTTTATGGAAATTTTGCTACGGAATATATTTTTTTCCTAAACATTTTATATTTGTTTAAAAAATATTGAAAATGATTACATTTATTGAAATTTGAAAGGAGCAGAAGGGCCATAAAGGGACACTGAAAGTATACTGCCTCTTAAAGACATCATTAGTTTTACAGATAGTATTGGAAAACAGAGTTGAAAACAACTTATGCATTTTTATTGGTAGACATTTCTGGTATTGTAACTGTTTATGTACCAGAAGATGGGATGGTTATTTTTAACAGTACTAAACAGCATTTATTTATTGCAGACACATTGAATGACCACCATATGCCAGGCTTTGCACTGGGATAAAGTAATATGCAATAGGTAATTTAACATGTAGGCTGTATTTTAACATAAGCCTTTTTTTAAAATTTCATTTCATGTAGATGTCATCAATTCCTTTGATTTAAGAGGCTCAATATATTTATATACTTATTGACTTAAACTACATGAGTGAAAGGTGGCAGGAAAATCTCTATATATTTTACCGAAATAGCTCACACATTTATGAGTTTTCCAAGAAAACCAGAGCTTCGTTGCCTTAAATAAATGAAAAGAATAAGAGCAATAAGCTCTTGAATAATTCTAAAAGCTGTCAACCATGATGAATATAAATATGAAATGAACTAAATTGTGTTTTCTTTATAATATTAGTTAATATGATTACTTTTGCGATACTTTAAAAGTTAAAAAGAATTTTATTATGATAGTTCAAGCATACAGAAAGGTGTCAGAAAGTAACATATGTATGCATCTCTCCTATTCATATGTACCCAGTTTATATATATGTATATGTAAATATGAGGCATATGTAGTAGATACTGTATGTATGTGTGTGTGTGTGTGTGTGTGTGTGTGTATATATATATATACATATATATATATATATAAAGAAATAATTCATAACAAATAGAGTTGAAGTCCCCTTAGTAACCTTTCTTTATTGCTTTTCCTTTTCTACCCCGACTGAGGCAACTGACTTATTTAATAATTTTTATTTATATTTATCTTCACTCCCTATTACATGTAGGTGCTGATGTACAGAAAGGCAAGTATTGGGATACTCCATTACATGCTGCTGCTCAACAATCCAGTACAGAAATTGTAAACTTACTGCTAGAATTTGGAGCAGATATCAATGCCAAAAATACAGAGCTTCTTCGACCTGTAGATGTAGCTACGTCTAACAGTATGGTGGAGAGAATACTGCTTCAACATGAAGGTAAGAAAAATATATGGGGAAACTTACAAAAACAAAAATATTTTTGCCTAAGATGAAAGTGAGAGACTTTTTGTTGGCATGAAAAGTAACAATGGCATAAAATATCGAACATTATTTGTGAAAGTCGATAATTTTTTAATAAAAAAAGATATGATGATTTTAATTTTCTCTTTTTATCTTACCTAAACTATGATATTCCTTTGTTTAAATATATTCAATTTGTTTTGGTAATGCATTATATGTAGTTCTGGTATAATATCTGCTGATTTATATTTGGAACATGCCCCGTTTTATAAGGGCATGAACGTTCTATGACATATTATAGAAATGAAATTAGGAAACATTTTTACATTTAAGACTTTTGTCCTAAAATAAGATTTCTTAAGCCTGGTCCAGGGACTATAATATTTCTCTTAGTGTAAATATTAAACCTAATTTAAAAATTTCTTCCTTTAGTAAATTACACTTCTCAGGACTTTTGATTTATAAAAAGCAGACTGTTTCTGAGGCTTTAAATGCAACAATTACTTCTTAAGCCTGAGGATTATAATGCTTTAAATAATGTATGTGGAATATATCTCAATTATAATAAGATCTCATGAACAAAAGCAAAATAATTGCTTACACAAATTTCCCTAGTATAGTGGTCATACTATGCAAGGTTTACTACAAAACATTGTAGTTTTTATGATTTTGTTTTATGTATCTTGCAACATAAAAAATTAATTTCTATTTTGATTAACAAGTACTTTCATGTCTTCCTGTAGCTACCCCAAGCTCTCTTTGCCAACTCTGCCGACTCTGCATCAGACACTACATAGGAAGTCCAAGATTGCACCTTATCCCACAGCTCCAGCTGCCAACATTACTGAAGAATTTCTTACAGTATCGATAAAACAGTAAAATAATTCTAAATACCTTGAAAATCAAAATTTTTATTTCTTTTGCTTAAGGAATATTTCATATTAAAATATGCTAAAGACAGGGTAAAAGTGAGTATGAGATCACCCAGGGAAGCAGTAAAATATCAATTTTAATTTTAAGTGTATTAGTTAGTACTATTGTTTTATAATGTATACTGTCTTTGGATTATAGCATATTTATAATATCTATTTTTTGTTATTTCAATATATCTTCTTGTTGACTTAGAAAAAAAAGTATCTTATGTTTTCTTTCGGATTGGAAAGAAAACTTTTAGTAAAGTTATTCATATTATATTTTAAAAGGGCTATATTCTTCAACTAATGGGTTAACTTTTTAATTTTTCCTATTATAATTGGCTAACTTGTTATTGATATTGACATAAAATATGAGTATGGCTTAGCAAAGAGCATCTAATATGCTTTCTGAAACCAAGATAATGCTCATTCAGGAAATCCACTATTTTGAATGATGTCCACTGGTCATTAAAACGACCACTTCATAAAGATAAATCGCCTACGCCCTTGCCCCCCTCAAAGGACTCACAAGTCACTTCTTTTCTCCGTAGTACATGGACCTGTTACAGAAAAGTGATAAAATGAAAGGTCAATACTGCCTTCTCACCCTGAGATATTTAGAACATTACACACTTGGTAAGGCTATTTTAAGACCTCCTCCTTTTCAGGAGTAGCTCCTGATCATCTCTTATCAGTGCTTTTACATACGTATTACTCCAGCCTTCTTCCATTTCAGAAATTGTCAATAGCTAGTGATACTTGGACTTAAGAAAATGAACTATATATCTAACTGACGAAGAGGGCCTGGATCATATTCTGAGGATCATCAAATCATTCTGCAGATATTAAAATAATGCAAGAAAAAAACTGAAATCATGGAGCTTTTTTCACGAGGGGTAAATAACTTCCTTTTAAATTATACTTTTAAGTTCTGGGGTACATGTGCAGAATGTGCAGCTTTGTTACCTAGGTATACGCGTGCCATGGTGGTTTGCTACATCCATCACCCCATCATGTACATTAGGTATTTCTCATAATGCTATCCCTCCCCTAGTCCTCTACCCCCTGCTATTCCTCCCCAGCCCCCCACAATAGCGAAGACTTGGAACCAACCCAAATGCCTATCAATGATAGATGATAAATTGTGGAGCTTTTAAAGAGTGGGCACCATTTAAAACATTTGGAGATCTTTAAAAATGTATATAGAGAACTTAATTGCACTGTTTCTAATTCTTTTTACACAAAACAAGGGTTTACAGTATACTATATTTGCAAGTAATAGCAACAGACAGTATTGTATAAAAGAAGACACTACTGAGCTAGTCCTCTGCAAGGGTAAATACTACGTTTATTCTCTTCAGCTTTAACTGTACTTGAGTGCAATAAAAAAACATAATAAAATGTTATGCCTTTTTTGTAATTCAGGGTCTATTATGATTTTACAAATAAGATAATTAACATACAACTCTGCATAAAACAAAAACAGCTTTTGGTGAGTTATATAGATTTATTAAATTTCGATTAAGTAAATATTTGGAACACTATTTTCAACAGCCCTGGGCTTATTTTCTTGTGACTTCTTGACTAACTTCCAGAGATCATATATGAGCCCAGATCACTAAGCTTGCATTTTGGCAGAAAAATAAAAAATCAGATGAGATTTAAAACATTTGTTGAGATTTTCAAACATAGAAATAAAGCTGTAGCGTATTCATTAAACAATGTTTTCTATGTGGATATGACCCTTTAAGTGTCTGTTTTATAGAATATCTCAGTCTAACACATTCGTAATGGATAATGTACATTAAAATGGAGTTCTTATTACAGAATAACCTAGGTAAACAGATACTAAAGCTGCTTTTTGGTAAAACAGGTTTCCACCAGTATTTTCCCTGAGCTAGAGGTGAAGTCTTAGACTGTAAGAGTATGCAACACATCTATCTTATTGGTCTTGTTCCAGTAAGAGAAGTAAACATCAAACATGAAAATGGACACTACAATTTCAGTATATCTGTACCTTGTATCTTAGCTTGAGTATGATTGTCTTATCAAAGTAGTGTTCTAACTTAAATATATTGTATGTTTGTTATTATATTAAAGTGTGATTATTATTCATCATTGGAATAAAATGCTTTGTGTTTGTTTCATTATATTTTATAATGAAAGGTCATGGAAAATATGACTCAATTGCACTAATTTTTTTCACTACCAGATTCCAAATCACTGAATTATGAGCATTAAGATAGAGTAGCACAGATTAAAAAATAGATACCTCAAAGGCCTTCTAATCCAAAACATATTTTATATATATGTGACATATAATACATCTATTATATGTGATATTTAATACATATGATATTATACATATATACATATTTTATACATACATATATAAAAATACACATACATATATATACACACACACACACACACACACTAAAGTTCAAGGACAAAATTTCACAAAGTAAAAAAACAAAATAGTTACTATGTGACATAAGATTTAAGAAGTATAGTAAAACAGTTACTGTAGATAGACACTGTTGAAACAATTTTTTGGATTAAAAAGGTAACTTCTGTTATTTTTATAATCACAGCATATATTTGGTGTTTCTTAGAAAGTAAATAGATACGTAGTAGAAAAGAAAGTCCTCCAGAGCAGAAAGCTTTCATTGTTCCATCACAGAACTGAGCTCAACTGACTGGTGATCCAACTATAAAACAACTTAAAAATTATCCTTTCCCTTGGATTATTCCCACTTTTTAACTTCAGTTTCTCTATAATTATTATTATCATTTATAATTTAGGTTATTTTAAGGTTAGCCCTTTCCCTTAAAAACCTAAGTGAACTTTCTCACATGTTCAAGATTGATGGAAAAATACAAAAATTATCCAGGTGTGGTCGCACACACCTGTGGTCCCAGCTGCTCAGGACGCTGAGGCAGAAGAATTGCTTGAACCTGGAAGGTGGAGGTTGCAGTGAGCCGAGATCATGCCACTGCACTCCAGCAGCCTGGGTGACAGAGTGAGACTCCGTCTAAAAAAAAGACACTTCAAATGGAAAAGCAGCTGTAATTGGATTTACCTCCTGATTAAGTTTATAGTAATCCACACTCACTCATGAACAGTAAGTAAGTTCCTTAGATACCCTAGAAAGATGCAGGTGAGCTAGTGGTAGAGGAACACCTCACTCCAGGTACCAAGCAATATGACATTCAGCACCCAATCAGGAAAACAGAAGTAATTCCATGCATTCAACAGATTCAACAGCAAGAACTTTAACAGCTGATCTTTGAACAACATGAATATTAGGGGCACCAATGCCCTGCATGGTAGAAAACCCAAGAATAACTGTTGACTCCCTGAAAACATAATTATTAATAGCCTACTGTTGACTGGAAGTCTTACCAATAACATAAATATCAACATATATTTTGTGTGATATGTATTATCTACTGTATTCTTAGAATAAAGCTAGAGAAAAGACAATATTAAGAAAATCATAAAGAAAATATATTAACTATTCATTAAGTGGAATTAGATCATCAGAAAGGTCTACGTCCTTGTCTTCACCCTGAGTAGGCTGAGGAGAAGGAGGAAAAGGAGGGATTGGTCCTGCTGTGTCGGGGTTGGCAGAGGCGAGAGAAAATCCACATATCAGTGGCCCCGTGCAGTTCCAAACCCTGTTGCTCAAACCCGCATCAACTGTGTAAGGAACTGGTTGTATTGAAGAGCCGAAAAACTAAAATAGGCCCATCAAATTAAGAGATAGACTCTTCAAGAATCAATTACCACCCCCAGGGAAGAAGTTGAGCTTATAAGAACTAAGAGTTGGAGGCTTAAGGCCTCAAGACTTAGACTTCTGGGGAGGGGACGTACACAGCTGGCGCCAATACTTCAGGAGCTCAGATGAGCGGTCCAAGAGTAAAACTGGATCTCACAGGAGGGCCACTTCTTGGTGGTTGCTAAAAACTCGGAGACAGTATGACGAAACTTGCTCCAGGAGTGTTAAACAAACAACTGGCGACTGGAACCAACTGCTTGGTGCCAGGCGAAGCTTTGTTGCCACGGTAACACAGAGGCTTGAACAGCAAGCAGAGAAACAGCAAATCCCTGCTCCCCACCTCCTGGCCGCTCTCTTGCTCCCTCTATTGGCAGAATTTACCATACACCCAGCAAAGGAGAAATTGAAGCAGTGTTCCAACTCTAGTGTCACAGAACTGGGAACACAGAAGGGAGTGTTTCTAAAAGGGATGTATTTGCTTAACAATTGACACGTTGATTGCAGGAAGATTTCTAACTCCTTAGCAAAGCTGTTTACAATTAAGTCCCAGTCTAGCCAGGCATGGTGGCTCATGGCTGTAATTGCTGCACTTTGGAAGGCTGAGGCTGGAAGATTGCTTGAGCCCACAAGTTTGAGACCTGTCTCTACAAAAAATTTAAAAATTAGCTAATCATGTGGCTTGCACCTGTAGTCCCAGCTACTTGGGAGGCTGAGGTGAGAGGCTGAGGCGGGAGGTTCACTTGAGTCCAGGAGGTCAAGGCTGCAGTGAGCCCTGAGCACACCACTGTACTCCTGCCTGGGAATGGGCAACACATGACTCTGTCTTAAAAATGAAAACAAATAAACCCCAATCTACAGCCCTAACCTGCTTCTCTAGCCATTATCATCCAAATCTTTGGTTGAGAATGTTTCTTTGGTTGATAATACCTGAACACTTTCTCTAACCCTACTGAGTTCTGTTGTTTCGTAAAACTCATTAAAAAAAAAAAAAAAAAACTCTCACATTTCTATGCAATTGTTTCCATTAGTTATTCTGTGTGAGATTGCCCCTTTATCATCCAAATACATTTCCAAGATCACCTTTCAAGCAATCATCTATGCTTACTGAGCACTTTGTGCTGCACATTGTTTTAGGCTCTTTACATATTTCACTTATTTAATCTCTACAACTCTGTGGTGTATCCTATTTATTTCCATATTTTATAAATAAAAATGTTAAACAACTTACCCAAAGTCACATAGCTAATAAAAGGTAGTGTGAACCCAGAAACTGAGACAGGTCTCAGTTGATTTAGAAAGTTTATTTTGACAAGGTTGAGGATGAGCACCCATGACAGCCTCAGGAGATCCTGACATGTGCCCAAGGCAGTCAGAGCAGTTTGGTTTTATACATTTTAGGGATACATGAGACATCAATCAACACGTGTAAGATGAACATTGGTTTGGTCCAGAGAAAAAAAGGGATAACTTGAAGCAGGGAGGGGGCTTCCAGCTCATAGGCAGATAAGAGACAAATGGTTCCATTCTTTTGAGTTTTTGATTAGCCTTTCCAGAAGAAGCAATCAGATATGCATTTATCCCAGTGGGCAGAGGGGTGACTCTGAATAGAATAAAAGGCAGGTTTGCCCTAAGTAGTTCCCAGCTTGACTTTTCCCTTTAGCTTAGTTATCTGGGGAGGCCCAAGATTTATTTCCCTTTCATATTCCCCCCTCTTTCTTTAAAAAATCTTTGGAGAAAGTATTTTAGAAGAAAATGGGTCTCAGGTCTCAGGTTTCATCTGGTCTCTCATGGCTAGGATGGTTTATTCCTAGACTGGTAGGTCCCAAGCTATTAGGAAAGCTTATTTTAGCAGGTTGTAAAGTGTCACATCCTATGAAGTTAAAATAGGGGGAGAAAGAGAGAAAAACAAGAACAAACAAAAGAGCAATCCTGGAAAACTGATATAGCCACATTACTCTGAAGTCCATAAATCACTAGGCAGGTATGAAAGTGGCTTATATATGTAAATAGGTTGCTGTTATTTTTCTTCTGAAGTTGAAGTTGTCTAGCTTCAGTTCATGGGGCTTTACAAAAGCACGGCTTGCTTTTCAGTGACTTCAAATTAGGAAAAATGGGGGGAAACGAAAGGAAAAAAATTGAAAAACTTATTTCAAAGATTTGTAGCCAAGAAAAATTAGAATCCAGGTGTACTATTGTTTTTTGAAACAAATTTTTTCTCTCTCAAGTTTCCCATTTTTACTAAAGACAAATCATGGTAGGACTGGTTTGCTTGATTATACTTGGCCTGATTATTTGTATAACATGCAGCAAGAATAATTTTTTTTTACATAGGCTTTTAAATTGGCTTTGATGGAACTTTGTTCCACAGGAGGAATCTCAGATAAGACTTTTTAAAAGCTGAGCCCAGCCATGGATTTCTACCATCAAATGCCTATGAGTTGTATGAATTCCTCAACTCTTGAGGTCCCAAAATAAACTTAAGGCTCCTGGTCCTGTCAGAAAGTGACATTCTTTACTTACCACAGGTCAGGAACCCTGTACAGGGACTGTGTAGACAAGGTATGAGGCCAGTTTTCCCAGAGGGCTTTTATTGGCTCTATAACTCATTTGATTCCTTAAAGAAAAGCACACCATTCCAGTCTAAGCCTTGCTAAAGTAACCAGTTTTTCCAATTGTGTCCTGTTACAACTGAAAACAGATCTTATTGCACTTATGCAAATAACTGTATTGCTATAAGTTAAGAAAACTCATAAATAGTTTCCAAATTCTGGAGAAATTAGGTAGAGAGAAACAAATATGCTCCAAATTTTGTTCACAGGAGTATACTAACTTGTTAAAAGATGTCAATAGCGCAAAAGAAATGTTTCCTTGACTCTGGAAAAAAAAAAAAAAACAAAGGATCAGCAACATTTTAAGAAAAAAGTCAAAAAGATTACTTCAGTCTTCTATTAGTTCAGTCCATGCAATTCCTGTTCTACTTAATATTCCTGAACATTTCAGCTCTCCATGAGTCCTGAAAATTTTTTTTTCTATTCTGATGTCACAATCTCCAAAATTATCAGAAAGCTGCATTCAACAATGAAACAGTGGAGGGTCACTGGTCTTGTTGTCTAAGGTGTTTTTTAAGCTCATCATCTCACGACCAAGAGAATTAAGGAGCATGGACACAAAGGGTGAGGATAGAGTGAAGTTTAATAAGTGAAAGAAGAAAGCTCTCTGCAGTAGAGAGGGATCAGGATGGGTTGCTGTTTTACAGTTGAATGCAAAAGCTTTTATAGGAAACTCCTCTCATCTCTGCAGCTGCTTAAGTAACTTCTCTTTCAAGCTGTCTTTATAACTCCCCCTATCTATTCAGCTGCAGGATGTCTCTAGGTAAGCATAAAACGTAGCTTTTCTTGTTTGTGTAATTGTAGGTTTGTTTTAGGTAAGGCCGACCCCCCAACCCTCCCCATGCATGCTCCCACAGAGCCCACCAAATACATGTGAAAGGGGGAGGAAACTTTTTCCTGAGAGCCCACTAATCACATGAAGAAGAAAAGGCTCTATGCAGGACCTTGTCTGCCTTGCCTGCTTATCTGTGCAGGTACAGTCTGAGTTTTCCCCCAGGCTGCTCTATTTTGCCTATAGCTATGATTTTTCTGGCAGGCTGCTTTTCTGAGGACTAGCCTTAATTGCCTATCCAACTGATTTTTCCCTTGTGTTTTCTCTTAAGAGCACCTGTTAGAGTTTTAGAGCTCATTATAAAACCACCTTCTAAAGAGGATCAAAACAAGGCAACAATTGTTTGTGGATGACAAAAATTTTGGAGAAGCCATAGACAAAGACAATTAACAAGGAAATTTGTTACCTCTGTGGCACACAATAATTTACCATAAGGATTATAATTATTACTGATAATGTACACTAAGTCATATCAGAATTATAGGAATTTCCCATAATTTTGGGATATATACGAATAACAGATTTGTACAAAAAAGAAAACCAAACACCATTTCATATTCAACAATGCTTTCCTTATAATTTTTATATCAAGTAAGCCAAATTATGTCATTTTTTAACTTTAGGGAAACTAATATCTTAAAGCATTAATAATACCAGAAAAATACATAATTTATAATTTGAGTTTGGAAAGTCTGTCCAATATCAAAGGCTTAAAACACTTGATATCCCAGGTCATTGTAAAATAAGTTACTAATTTTACCAAAGTGATAACTCAAGAATTTCAAAAGAAGGCAAAACCCTTCATTCTTTAAGAGAGTAGACTTAATTTTCTAAACAATAAGCTCTAATAAAACAACATGAAGCCAATTAATTTTTTTTCAAAATTTTATAAACAATCTATAAAATTTTAATCTTGACCATAAGGTATAACTTCCATAAGCCTTTTACAACCTTTATAAGCTTTGCTAAGAAGTAGGTTACTGCTTCAAGAAAAACATCTTAATCTGACACAAGGGCCTATATGCTGGTCTTGCATCAGTGTGCCTTTGACATTAGTAATTAATTTATAGAGAAACTGAAAGTATTTTATCCCTCAAAATTGGCCCTTAAAATCTCTCACACTCACCTCTTGCACGATACTCCTTGGGCCTTAAGGAGTTGAATAGCTTTAATTTCTGGCCCTGTGTCTCAGGAATGCAGTTTGATTGGCATCTTCTATTGGGCCTGAAGAAGAGGCTTTAATTGCTATCACTGTTTAAGAATTAACAGGACTTCGTGTCCCTTTTAGACCCAGGAGCCAAAGTCCTGTAACTCAATGTCACAAGTACTTTAAAAGTGCATATAGAAAGATACATGGATGTAATAACCTTAATAAATTTTTTTTTAGATGGAGTCCTGCTCTGTCACCAGGCTGGAGTGCAGTGGCACAGTCTTGGTTCACTGCAGCCTCCGACTCCCTGGTTCAAGCGATTCTCCTACCTCAGCCTCCCAAATAGCTGGGACTACAGGTGCCTGCCACCACACCCAGCTAAGTTTTGTATTTTTAGTAGAGACAGGGTTTCATCATGTTGGCCAGGATGGTCTCTATCTCTTGACCTTGTGATTCACCTTCCTTGGCCTCCCTAAGTGTTGGGATTACAGACGTGAGCCACAGCACCCGGCCTAAAATTTCTTTTAATCTGTTTTTTTCTAAGCAAACCAAAACCTAAGTAGGCAATCAGGTACGCATTTGTCTCAGTGAGCAGAGGGGTGACTTTGAATAGAATAGGAGACAAGTTTGCCCTAAGCAGTTCCCAGCTTGACTTTTTCCTGTACCTTAGTGATTTGAGGGGCGTCCCAAGATTTAACCTCCTTTCACAGTAGAAACAGCTATTCAAAGCTTTCATGTTAACCATCTTAAAGTACCACCTTATAATATCCAAATTAATGATCATCTCTTTTGAGAATACTTCTTACACTCCCCCAGGCCGAAATGTTTGCTTCTTTCCTAGTGCTAACATATTTTCACCATGGCAGAGTTTTTCAGCATATGTAATCTTTTCACTGATATTTGTATCTCTGTATCTCTTATAAATGATCTGGTGTACAGAACTGTTCAATAGAAATTCCTATAGTGATGTATAAGTGTTCTGTCTGTGCTATCCAACATGGCAGCCACTAACCACATATGGCTATTGAGCAAGTGAAATGTAGCCAGTGGAACTGAATTAAGTTTAAATGGCCACATGTGGCTAGTGGCTACCATATTGGATAGCGAAGATCTAGCACATACCCCAGGATAGTTCCTCAAAAAAAGTTTACAGAATGAATGAATCATTCATTAAAATTCTGTAAACTTTTTGGCTAACAGAAACCATGAATATACCTTCAGTTTTGGTTTTCTTTTTTAATCATATACAGAACACATTGGCTTACTTTATTAATAAACATATATATGAATAAACATTAAAAATATTATATAGTCATTATCGAGATCCATCCCATATTCTACCATGTGTATGCATCCATAGGACCTCACTTTGTCATCTGGCTCTGTGCAGCCTCAAGCTCCTGAGCTCAAGTGATCCTCCCATTTCAGAATCTGGAGTGCTTGGGACTATAGGCATGCACCATCACACCCAGCTATTTATATTTTTTTATTTTTTTGTAGCAAAAAAGTCTCCACCTTGTGTTGCCCAGTCTGGTCTTGAACTCCTCAGCTCAAGCAATCCTCCCACCTCCACCACCCAAAGTGCTGGGATTACAGGCATGTAAATCCCAAGCCAGACCAAGCCAAAGAAAAAAATAAATAAATAAAAATGGCTGTAAAATGTTTAAAGGATTTTAATAATTGTGTTTACATAAATATTTATAATTGCCTATGCCAACTTTGCAGTCGTTTTCATTGTATTCACTGATAGATCCCAAGTGACTAGATGGGTGCCAGACTCAATACGTATTTGTTGCATTAATGAATTATGCCTACTAGAGCATTTTGGTTCAAGGTGAAAATCCAACCTACAAACCGTTTTCAAATATTAATGTTTACAAATAATGCAGTAATTAAGGAAATTGTTATGTTAAATTTTGTGGACAATCATTTCCATTTTAAAGATTATTTTTCCCCATCTCTTTCAATTCCCAAAAACTATCGCTGGCCTCTGGAGTTTTCTCAAACCATTGCTCAGACTGGAGGATTGAAAACAGGCCTTTGGCTGGGCAGAAACCAACAATATTTAAAATACAAAACTTATGAACAATGACATCAAAGTAAAAGAAGCTCTAAATCGGTTAATAGGCCAACTAAATCCGAGATTGAAAGCTCCGCTCAAGGTTTAGATTCCCCAGACCGCGGCCATACCGCTAGGGCCACAGCTTCGCGTTCCTCAATACGGAATCCCGCGCTGTCGGAGTAAAGTGAAAGCCCGGGGCGGCGGCAGCGCTTGCGCAGGCGCGGAGGTCTGGCCCCATAAGACTCCGCCCTGCGCCTCGAGGCCGCCCCGCGCGCTCGAAGGCCCCGCCCCACCGTCTGCTGTTGCCTAGCAACCCAGAAAGCGCCATGGCTGCCGGAGGCCAGGGAAAAGGGTATTTGACACCGCAGGCGGCAGCTCTAGCCAAGTCAACGTCACTTTCGCTTCAGCTAGCAGCTCCCACCCGAGGGAGGCCTAAGAAGTGTCTGGTCTATCCGCATACGCCGAAGAGCTCGCACCTGTCTCCTTCCGTTCTGCGTTGGCTCCAGGGTCTGGATCTCAGCTTCTTCCCCAGGAACATCAACAGGTGCTGAAGCCAGGCCTAGGCCCCCTCAGTGGGCGCCCGGCCTTCTTTCTGCCGCCTGCCAGGCCTCAGCTTGCCTACCCTGGCCAGGCTTATGTTTCAAATCCAGACCCCCCCACCCACGCATACACACGAAAACACTATTAGGGAGCAAGACTTTAACAAAATATCACGAAGCGTTTTGTTTATTCAATTAATCAAGTAAACATTAAACCGTATTATAGAATGCTTTGGTGACTACAAAAATATTAAGATAGTCAAAGCTTTTTCTTTAGTGACATTGGGCATTAATACTGGTGCTGATGGCTGGGCGCAGTTACTCACGCCTGCAATCCCAGCATTTTGGGAGGCCGAAGCAGGTGGGTCACCTGAAGTCAGGAGTTCAATACCAGCCTGGTGAAAGGGGTGAAACCCTGTCTCTACTAAAAATACAAAAATTAGCAGGCGGTGGTGGCGGATACCTGTAATCCCAGCTACACGAGAGGCTGATGCAGGAGAATCGCTTGAACCCAGGAGGTGGAGGTTGCAGTGAGCAGAGATTGTGCTGCTGCACTCCAGCCTGGGTGGCAGAACAAGACTGTCTCAAAAAAAAAAAAAAAAAAAAAAAAGTAAGGACCATTTTACCCTCTGTCAGAGATGGCATCTAGTTTCAGAGTTATCAGCAAGTTTTTAAAGTTGGCACTTTGTACCTAACTGGCAGTTAATATTTGCTCTGGGAATATAAACTAAATTCTATAAAAATTAAGGCAATGAATGTTTTGCAGAGCTCTGGTTTCAAGTAGTCGCTCCTTATCAGAGAGGCTTAGGTTCTAAGATCCCCAGTGGATGCCTGAAACAGTGTATACTACAGAACCCTCTGTCAGAACACATTTCTGTTTATGTCTTCCATCCACAAATTTCATGCCTTTTTAAAAATCTTAACTAAGCACTTGTCACATACTGTGGCTGAAAGTTTTACAGTTTGAGGTGTGATGGCAAAACTATCAAGAATTTCCTTTTCTTCATATTTCAGGGATACAAGATTCATTCTTACATTCTTATCATTCTCTTCATATTTCAGGGATACAAGATTCATTCTTATCATTCTAACCATTCTTACCACTTTCTATTAAGTCAAGAACTTCCATCTTTTCACCTAAAGGAGGAACTTTATGGTTTCTCTTTGGCATATCTGAATCACCAGTATCACTACTTTTGCACTTTGGGGCCATATGAAGCAAAATTAGGGTGACTTGCACACAGTGTGCCATACTGTACAGTAGATCTGATCATTAAAAGGCGACTGATGTCCACGGCGTGGAGACTCTGGACAAAGGGAGGATTCACATCCAAGGCAACACAGAGCAGGCAGGGAGATTTCATCACACTGCACCGAACAGTACAATTTAAAAGTTACAAACTATTTCTTGAATTTTCCATTTAATATTTTCTGACTGTTGTTGACCCAAGGTAACTGAAACTGCAGAAAGCAAAAGTGCAGATAAGCAGGAAACTAGTGTACTGATTTGTCTTCAGCCTTCCTTACAAAGATGCCTCTGAAATTTTAATGTGCATATGAATCACCTGGGAATCTTGTTGAACTGCAGATTCAATACAAATTAACACTTTGGGTTCATCAAAAGAACACCAAAGCCTTTGATATGTACATAATCTTAGCAGAATTCCACAGTAGGTCCTCCTCAGAGCAATAATCCAACAACACTGCTTTTATAGGACACTTTTAGGATGGAATATTAGACTGGTGTTAATTATAAAATAATGCAAACTGCGTAATTAATTATACTTTATTTCATTTCCTAATTGCCGTGGATCAGAGATTTTTCAAATGGCTTCCTAATTGCAGAAATATTCTGTATATATTACCCCTGGGAACTTAAATTATCATCTTTTGAAAATGGGACATCTTTAAAAGTCAAGTTGGATAACTGGGCACAGTTGGAGAAGGTATGTTAGTAATCATTTACACTTTCAATTGTTAAGATGTTTGTTTTAAAGTGTGCCATCCTAATTTCCTGGATCTCTACATGTATGTATGTGACTGTGTGATACTGAGTTGGCAGCTTGCTCCTGTGTATCACAAAGTTTATTAAATTCCAACTGTTTATGTCATGAGTCGCCTATGAAACTGAGCATAATCTCTTCCGTTAGCATGATATATGCTGATTGGTTTTCCTGCTGAATATCATCTTTTAATAAGAAAAGTGTCAAACACAGAAAATTAGTTGATAGGTAAATAAAAGGGTGATTAAAGTGGATTCATAGTACTTGGAGATTTTTATAGAATTGCTTATGATAAAAATGTTTTCTTTCTACTGTTAAAGTTCCTGGCAAGAAAAAAATTTAAATTACCAAAAGAACTAATCTATGGAACAATTCATTGTAAAGTGGGAGTACCTGAAATACTGATACAGGAGGTTTACACTTTATTAACACATCGAGAGTAAGTTCTTTGAATTTCCTAGTAATGAAATTTAACATGAAACTTTTGATAATGTAAATCTCATTACTAAAATGTTGCTTGTCAATGGTATTTTATTTTTTATTTCCAGAATTAAAAGTATCCAGGATGACTTTGTGAATTTCACAGATTATAGTTACCAGATGCGTTTACCCCTGGTTTCCAGGTCTACACTTTCAAAGTCTATTAAAGATAACATTAGATTATCAGAATTACTAAGCAATCCCAACATGCTGAGCAACGAACTTAAAGTAGAGTTCCTCACCCTTTTACATGTGTTACAAAGAAAATTAGGCAGAAAATTGAATCCAGGTAAGTTTTCCTTGGAAACAGTTGAGTTCTTCCAAGTTCTGTCAGGCTATTCTTGAGCACAGATGAAAGAAACGTCTTCTGTAATTGGTTTAAAGGGAAATTACTTCTTTAATGATAGCAGTGGAATGATTTATTAGCATTGGAGTGGTTTATAATTCAATCTTTTTGATGAAGGCATAGGTTAACATAGTACACAGACACTTCCTTTTAGAAAAAAGTATATGTGTATGAAAAACTCATGTAAACTTGCACAAGAAATAAGTTCACATGTCAAGTAACTAAGGAGTTTGAGAGTTAATCAGGATACTCATTCCTTGGGAAAAGCCTGGATTACCAGGATGCACTGTGGATGCTGTCTATAGTGTGGAGAATGTTAACCTTTCCATAGTAGGCTTGTTGGGATGTAGGTGGTAGAGCAGACAGGGGCAATCATGGCAACTTTCCAGAGGTATCACCGAAATCATCCTTTAAGTACCCAAGCAAAGCATTTGCCAGAATCACTGGCAGGTGGCAAAGTAATTGAACTTTCACTCTATCTTTTTTTTGTTTTTCTAGCAGTTACTCAGGATACCACTCATGTATTGAAATCTTAGATAAGATTTGATTGTCTGGAATCAAGTGATTCCATACCTCTAAAGACCACATCATTTCTGTGGCACCCAAACATTTGGGAAAAGAGGCAGATGTAGGTCATTAGGATTTCTCTCCCCTGTGAACTTTGTCTGAAGAAAACCATTTTCTGTCTGGTTTCTAGCAAAAGAGGAAAGCACCAATTTTAACATCTCCTAAAATTGTGAGATGGATATGTTCGATTTTGTCCTCCCTTACTCCATCCATCCCTCCATCTCTTATATTTTCTCTTTCTTGATTTTTCTCATCTCTGGCTCTACTCACGAATTCATGAATAAAGACATAATTCAGGTTATTAATAAGGAGAGTTTTATATTGAAACATTTTGCATGTTTTCAAACATTAAAATTTTGCTGTGAAATTTTCACACATACATGTATATAATATACAATTTAAGAAAGACTAATAACGATGAAAACACATTTGTATATCCCCATGCAGGTTAAGAAATAGAGCATCACTAAAGATTTTACTTTCTGCTTTGTATCCTTGGACTGCATTCTCCACATTCCCCTCCAAGAGTAAAAACATGAGTTTTTCATACACATCTGCTGTCTTTGTTTATAATTTCCTTGATTTAAAAATCTATATATACTATCTATATATCATTCTTTATTTCATTTACCTATGCATACTATTTATATTTTTTATTTCATTCATATATATTTTAATTTTAGTTGATTTTATGAAACTTTGTAGTAGGCAGGATGAGTCCCCATGCTATCCATGTTCTAATCCCTAAAACCTGGAAATATGTTACTTTACATGGCAAAAGAAACTTTGCAGATGTAATTAAAGTTATGGACCTTAAGATAGGGACTGCATGCTGGCTTATTCAGGCAGACCTGACCTAATCACACAAACCCTTAGAAGCAGAGATCTTTCTTCAAGTGGAATCAGACAGATGCAGCAGAAGGAGAAGTAAGAGGTCTGGAATGTCATAGGGTCTCAACCTGCTATTGCTGCAGGGGATGACATGGAAAGCATGAGAAGGTACCTGGTGCAGTTTCCAGGAGCAAAGAATGACCCTGGGCTGACAGCTAGGCAAAAAACAGGGGCCTCAGTCCTGCAAACATAAGAAATTGCATTCTGCCAACAAGCTGAGTGAGCCTGGAAGATTCATCCCCAGAACTTGCAGAAAGGAATGCAGCCCTGCCAATACCTTGCTTTCAGCCTTGTGAGACTCTAAATACAGGACCCAGACTTCTATACTGTGAGATAAAAATGGCTGTTTTAAGTCATGATATTTGTGGTAATTTGTTATGGCAGGAATGAAAATCGAATGCAAGCTTCACAGTTAACACTGTTCCCATAATGAGATTATAAATGTATCCTCCCATGTTTAAATTGATTAAAGTGAAACCTTTTAAGGTTTAAATTGATTAAAGTGAAAACATTTAAGCTCTTACTTCATCTGCAATCCCTATGAAGAACCAATTGTCTCAGCTCCATATATATATATTGCTTTTTTAAAATTATTATACTTTAAGTTCTGGGATACATGTGGAGAACATGCAAGTTTGTTACATAGGTATACATGTGCCATGGTGATTTGCTGCATCCATCACCCTGTCATCTACATTAGGTATTTCTCCTAATACTATCCCTCCCCTGTCCCCCCACCCCCTGACAGGCCCTGGTATATGATGTTCCCCTCCCTGTATCCACGTGTTCTCATTGTTCAACTTCCACTTATGAGTAAGAACATGTGGTGCTTGATTTTCTGTTCTTGTGTCAGTTTGCTGAGAATGATAGTTTCCAGCTTCAACCATGTCCCTGCAAAGGACATGAACTCATCCTTTTTTATGTCAGCTCCATATTTTGAGTAGTCTATTCTTTCCCCACTTATTTGTGATGCCCTCTCATGTTTCACTATTTGTGTTTGTATGGGTCTGTTTCTGAGCCTTCTATTCAACTTTGTCTATATGTATATCACTTCAGCATCTTGTCTTAATTATTTGTTATTTTATTTATTTTCTTGAGATGGGGTCTTGCACTGTCGCCTAGGCTGGAGTGTAGTGGCGTGATCTCAGTTTACTGCAACCTCCACCTCCTGGGTTCACACAATTCTCCTCCCTCAGCCTCCTGAGTAGCCAGGAGCACATCACCACACCTGGCTAATTTTTTGTATTTTTAGTAGAGACGGTGTTTTACTATGTTGGCCAGACTGGTCTTGAACTACTGACCTAGTGATCTACCAGCCTCAGCCTCCCAAAGAGCTAGGATTACAGGCATGAGCCATAGCGCCCAGCCCTTGTCTTAATTATTATTGCTTTATAATTGTTGATACTTTGTAAAGTCCTAAAATTTGTTCTTCTATGAAGTTTTCTATTGCTGTTTCATTTACAGCAAGTTTTATTATGAATATATTAATACTTCCCATTGTTATATATGCATTCATATCTAACATACTATTTTGAAGTTTTTTTCTTTTTCTGTTTCTTGTTTTCATCTTACCTATCTTTTCTTCTTTTGGACTAAATACTTTTTTCTCACTAATTTTGAACATTTAAAATCTCTATTTAGTGCGAATCTATAAATTTTAGCATGCATATTTATCTCAGTCTAAACTTAATATCTTTACTCTCTTCCTGAAACTACAAGGACATTAGAACACTGTGACACTGATCCCTCCCTGCCACCCTTCGCCTCCCTTCAGCTGTTTTCTTGTCTAGCATTTTAGTTCTGCCCAGTTATATTTTAACACCACAAATCAGACATCATTATCTTCACTTTTGTTTAAAAGTCTATCTTTGCAGAAAACTAACCTGTACCTCTGCTGTCTTTTGAACACATTTTCTCCTTAGCCACAGATCATCTCAACTCTTCCAATTCTTGAATACAGTATTCTTTCCCCAGTCTTGATTCCTGAGACTGCTGATTTTAAACATTTCTTATCTGTGGCCAAAGTAATTAATTGTGATAATTATAGTTCTGGGAATGTTGCTGACCAGAGTTGTATTTAGTGTCGACAGAGCTTGACTGGTGAGTAGGAATTATTTTAGAAACTTCTTCAAGCCTCAGTGAAGGATGAGCTGCAGAGAAGGAAGTCATCTTTAAAAGCACAAGGAAATTGCCCAAGTATTTCAGTTTACAGGATTAGTTAAAAAGAAATATAGGAAACATGGAAATAATTTTAATTCGCAATTTTTATAGTATAAAATGTTTGCAAAATGAAATAGATACTGTATGATTTTACCAAATATAAAAATAGGTAAAACCTATGATGACAGAAGTCAGAATAGCGTTTTCCTTTTAGGATACTCTCTTGGAAAGACATGAGGGGGCTTTGGGGTACTGGTAATACATAATTTCTTGATCTAGATGATGGTACCCTAGGTGTATTCATTCCAAAAATTCACTGGAGTGAATTACACTTATTGTTTGTTTATCTTTTTGTATATACATTATAATTGAATAAAAACTTACCAAAGACTAATGGGAGCATAAACATATTACCTTTAAAGCAACTATTTTGTGTATTAAATATATTGTGAGCAATGTGGGGAGGGATTATTAACCTACGTATTCACACTAAGAAATATAAACAGATATTTAAATAATTTACCTAATTTAAAAATTATGGCATCTTGTTTTGACAATGGCCATTATGGCTTTTTAAGAAGTAACTTTTGTGTTCATATTTTATAGAATGGTTTGATGTGAAACCAACAGTAGGAGAAGCGACTCTCAATCACCTTCCTGCCCAAGCCTCTGGGCACAGATATCATTCAAAGGTTTCAAAGGGAAGAGTTGCCCCTGTTTTACGTAAGTTTTAACTCTTGGCTTCTTAAAATGGATTTTTTTTTTTTTGCTTGACTTTGTTCAATTAAAGTTTAAAAAAAAAAGTTAAATAGTTAAAATGTTGGTGTCAACATTCAGTCCTACACTCTCAATGACATTGGTATGCAGTTATTTTTGGTAAATGAAGGGAGCATGTGGTCTGCTAAGCCAATGATCCCTCCCTAACCTGCTGCTATTAGATCCATTTGAGTTCTGATTTAAGCTTAAATAGGTGGGTCTGAAACATGTCAGGCTCATTAGAGTTCAAAGCTCAGTTCTTCAGTAGCTGGAAGATGAGTCAGTCAGTCCTGAGACGGATATAGATACTTGCATACCTAGACTTCTCAATCAGTTGTATTACAAAAAGTCACTTGATTAAAGCTTGTTAATTTAGAAAGCATTTACATTACAGCAAACTGTGGCCCACGGTCCAAATTCAGCCAGCTGCCTGTTTTTGTATAGTCCACAAGTTAAAAGTAGTTTTTACATTTTTTTTTTGAGACAGAGTCTTGCTCTGTTGCCCACGCCAGAGTGCAGTGTAGTGATCTTGGCTCACTGCAACCATTACTTCCCAGGTTCAAGCGATTCTCCTGCCTCAGCCTCCCAAGTAACTGGGACTACAGGGGCATGCTGGCATGCCTGGTTACCTTTTTGTATTTTAGTAGAAATGGGGTTTCACTGTGTTACCCAGGCTCGTCTCAAACTCCTGAGCTCAGGCAATCTGCCCACCTTGGCCTCCCAAAGTGCTAGGATTTAATGGTTAAAAAAATATATGAAGCCGGGTACAGTGGCTCACGCCTGTAATCCCAGCACTTCAGGAGGCCGAGGTGGGTGGATCACCTGAGGTCAGGAGTTCGAGACCAGCCTGGCCAACATGGTGAAACCCCATCTCTACTAAAAATACAAAAAATTAGCCAGGTGTGGTGGTAGGAGACTGTAATCCCAGCTACTCGAGAGGCTGAGGCAGGAGAATTGCTTGAACCCGGAAGGCAGATGTTGCAGTGAGCCAAGATCGGGGCCATTGTACTCCAGCCTGGGCAACACAAGTGAAACTCCTTCTCAAAAAAATAAATAAATAAAAATAAAAATAAAAATAGTAATTCCTGACACACAAAGAATGCCATGAAATTCAAGTTCCCGTACTCATAAATGACAGGGAACATAGCCACTGCTGCTCATTATATGCCTTGCTTCCGGCTGCTTTGACCCTACAACCAGTAGGGTTGAGTAGTTGCCAAAGCGACTGTATAGCCTAGAAAGCTGAGTTGCCAGATTTAGCAAATAAAAACACAGAGCAATGCAACAAATACTTTTGAGGACATATTTAGGACACATTTTTACTAAAAATTATTCATTATTCATTATTCATCTGAAATTCAAATTTAACTAGGTGTCCTATATTTTATCTGGCAACCCTACCACAAAGCTTAAAATATTTACTCTCCAGCCCTTTACAGAAAATGTCTGTGGACCTCTGCTATAGATTATGTTTCCTGAAGTGTTGAGGGATTTCACTGGGGATAAAAGTTCTTTGTTTACATGAAGTCTTGAGAGCAGTGCCAATGTTTCTTTAAAAAAAAAAAACTTATGATTTCTCAGAACCTTTAACATGCTAATATGCATTAGTAAATACTAATGGGAGAGGAGCAGAATGAAGTGTTTTCCAAACTGTTTGATCCCACATCACTGTTTAGTTTTGCTTTGCTTAATGGCCTTGTAGAACTAGTGTTGCTTAGAGCACATTTTTAAAATGTCCAAACATCAGGCCAGCCCATCAAAATCCCTTTAACTCTTCATCTACCTGAGGTATAGTAAGCACAATAGAATCCAATGGAAGTGGATAGCAATGTATCAATGAGTAAAATGCATCCACAGTTTCACCTTTTGATTCTAGGAATACAGCCTCTCCTTCAACCTGCCTCAACCTACTGTTGGTGACATTTGTGGTGAAAGTCCCAGCAGGGAGGGAGGTGAAGCCAGAGTGGTGGGGTGAGAATGGGAGGAGGGGATCAGGAGGTATGGAAAGGAAACTGCAGGTGAATTTTGCTTTTATAATAATTCACCATGATGAGTAGAGTAATAGTTCTTTCTCACAATTTTGTAGGAACGATGAATCTACTTTTTAATATGTTTTCCTTATTAGAAACATATGCTTGCCTCGTTCCCCTTATGATTAATTGAATTTCACCGGGGAAGGGAAAGAGCATGCCCACCTGCTTTGGGACCTGCAGTGAAAAGGTAGAAAGGAGTAGTCATGAGTCACAGCATGGCTTCCTTCCTGTGTAAGAAGGAGATGCAAATAGGCCAGAGACAAAAACTGATGCCTGTTGATATTTGAATTGCTAAAGACTATTTCCCATTTCTGTTATCTTTTTTGAAAATCTTTAAGATTCACATATGAGTTTTTAGAAAAATTGCATGCTATCATTGCTTCAGATCAGGAATCTAAGTAAAATGAATTTTTGCTTTTACAATTTTAATAATGTATAAACTGCCATAAATAACTACTCCCATTTTATTCTGTACTGCTCTTTTTTATGATTCTCTAGATACACTTTTATGATTTGCTTTCACCTAAATAGTCTTACTCTCCTTGGAAAAGGAGATAGGTTTATGGAAACCTTCACTGGACAAGGTAGATCAGGATGTGAAAGTGAACATACATTTTTTTTTTTTACTTATCTCAATCCTATTCCAGATATGACTTGCATTCTCTTAATCTAGGCACACAGTAAATTAATGAATGATGTGAATTCAGCTTTGGTAATTATATGGATGAGAACTGTTAAATGTTAAATAATTTTTTCTAAATTTGTTCAAGGGACTTCATTTCAGTTTCTGATAAGAGGGTAGTAGAGTGAATAGTTTAGGTCAGCTACGAGAGTTTGATAGTCAGTGGAAGGAGGAGATGCAAAAACACTAGACTGAAGGAACTTAACTTGATTTTATTATTTAAGATTGCATATAATGACACTGAAGTCATAGGCTGTTCACCTGAAGATCTTCTAATTATCAAATAGAGTGGCCAAAATTCATTGTAAGGTAGGTCGTTACCTTTGCTTTTTTCTTTTGATAACACTCAAGTTCTCTACTTGTTTACCCAAATTTGGTATCTAGAAAAACTATGGACCACCGGGAATATAGATGTCCCAGTTGCCACTGGCCCCTCCCATGAGAACTGAGTGACCTAAAGAGTCTGGGTGGCTAGATGGAATGCCTCCGTGTAATCAGAGTTCCATAAACTGTGTTATGAATCATGGACATTTGTCAAATCTAAATACAAAATTGTGCCACTGTTGCCTCAGCTGCTTTCTGAAGCAATAGCTAAGAATAGTTGAGTCATATTCAGTATCAGATGCACCAAAATAAGCCCTGGATATTTTTAGGCATAGCTGATGACTTTTGGAAGTAGCTGACACTCAAATTTTTTTTTTTATCCATGAGTACTATAATGCATGATTTAAATATTCTTGTTTACCAGGCATTTAGATTAACTGTGCTTCACCTGTTGCCAATGATTCTGCATATATTTGATATATTAGGTATGCTGATGCTTGTATAAATATTTAATAACCATGAATTGATTTTAATTTTATTTAAATGTCCCAGCAAATATAGGTAATGGTGAGAATTCACATGAAGAAATACACGTGAAGCAAGCTCATTCTCATGACTGTTATGAAACCTATCATCAGAAACATGGAAAAGAAACCTTGAAAAGCACCTGTCAAATGGCTTTGAAGAAGTGACACCACCATCTCTCGCCATACTAAAGAAACAGAAGCACCTAGTCTTGGGTGTATTTCAATAATAAATAAATTAGAGTGGTGCCTTTTCCATAATTGTGTTAAAGAACATTTCTTTTCCATTCAGTTTGTTTATTCAACATCTATTCTAGGCACTGTTGAAAATACAAAATCAAATAAATTAATGCAGAATGAGCAAAAATAATTTAAAAGGTATAAACACAATTCACCATGATGAGTAAGAATTCTTTCTCCTAATTTTTTAGGAATGGTGAATCTACTTTTTAATATGTTTTCCTTGCTAGAAATTAAAAGCTACTGCTTTGTCTATTATATATTTACACATAACATTTATTAAATTTTATTCTGAATGATTATTATACTTTGGCCCATATAACATCTTGATCATCTCCAAGAACAGCCCGAACTTAAACCATTAAAAAAAAATAGTCATCCCTCCTATTGATAACAAGTTGTGGGGAAATAAAATCATACTTTTCTTGGAATTTGGTTCTGGTATTTAGCAATACATTTAGTTCAATTTAGAAGTTCCCACTGGTTGCTCCTATGCCCCATATTGTACCTGGAGGGAAACAAAAGCAGACTGATGTTCTGAAAAACTAATAATCTTTTATATATTCATGGTAATATTATATTTTATATGTGGAAACTTTTTAACTGGTATTATTCATGTTTTGATACTAATTAACAATCTCATTTGACTTCCAAGATGAGTAGTACTAACATCAATTTCCAGCTAAACTTACCAGTTTTTCTGCATTTTTGAAAGTTCAGACTGTTTTTTAGCACTTCTACCTCCAGAGAGACGTCCTCATTAAATTTTACATTTTTATATAGATAATATTTAAGAAGACTAAGAGAGCCCTGATGATATAGGTAACTTATTGGGAATGTGTTCAAAATTCAGTTTTATCTGCGGTAAGAGATCTAGGTCAAATGCATCTCTTAACCAGCTGTAAGTAATGTATCTGTTGTCTTACATTCTCATGGGACAATCCAAAGCACAAAATTATGAGAATAATTTTTTAATATTTATAGTTTCTTTGGAAAGGGTTTGAGGAACAAGTCTCTGAAGCTCAGCCATGAAAAAGATCCAGAAAAGAAGATTAGTTTTGGGTAACGAGTCAAATAATAAGTTTCTTTGTCCCCTTGGTCCTGTGTTCAATCTCCTGAAAAAGCTAAACACTCATGACCTGACTATGGTAAGTGCCCAAGAATCCTGTGGAACTTATAGAGACTGTGGAAAATATGAAATAGTTTGCTATCTTCATTTACATAATCACTATGTAATTGTGATTATGAAATATGTGTATGTATAATAAACAATTTTATTTAAATAAATTTCTATTTATAAATAGAAGCTACTATGACATAGCATTTGTATTAGTAAGCACTTTCTCCATTTTATACTAATTTTGAGGTATATTGTAGTGTTTCTAAAGTGAAGAATCAGCCTCTGGAACAATTCAATGAAGTGATTTTCCTAGATTACTGTGTAGGGTAACAACTCAGACAGCTTAGCCTTTTCACACCTCTGATGACTCTGATCTAAGCATTTATGGAGAAACACCGGTCTTTCAATGGTGTTTTGGGAAAATAGATGACTGCTCATCTTAGCAAGTAACTATGTCATATCAAAATGTAACAGTAATATTTATTAAAATTTAAAGGACCTGAAATACATACATACATATAAATCTGGATAATGACATGCCAAATTATAGCACAGACATGATATATAATTTTAGCATCAAAGTACATATTTCATTTAGGTACAGATATCTTAAAGATTTGGTACAATAAACATTTATTAAGAGTTGACTATAAAGATGTCTTCTATATTACTGTTATACTAAATATGAATCACTAAATTTTACAAATAATTTTTGAGGCTTTTACTATATTCAGAATACATTTTGACTTAAAACCAAAAGGGTATAAATGTTATAAGGACAACAAAATACAGTCATTGCTCTAATACAATCATGTTCCTGAACATCTGGACAATTTCATAGAAATATATATATATATACACACACATACACATATTTCATATATACATGTGCATATATATACATATATATATTTCATTTGTCTTAATTGACATTAAAATCATATATTTTCACAAAATATAACTATTTTGATGTTGTAATTTTGTGACCCACCTGGTAACTGCTAACTTTTACAGGAAAAATATTTTCCCAGTGCTTTAAAAATCAGTCTAATGAGACTCTTCCTTTATAGAGGCATATTTAAACCTGCGAAGTAATTTGCCCACATTATTGGTAATATGAACATTTTCCAATAGTAAAATAAATTCATATTATTTGCTTGGGTTTCATGCATATGAAATCTAATAAAATACTTTTATAAATTAAAAAATTTGTTTTTCATATTAAGGCACAATATATACAGATTGACAGAGTCAAATGACATAATTCTATGAAAAACTAATAGTTAAAATTAATAAGATATATACATTATAGAAATCAAAGATGGTAGAATGATGGTCAAATCAACCCAATTTAGATTTCAGACAGAAATTGGGTTGCTCTTCTATTGTATTTATGTGTTTCAAGACTTGCAATTTTTTTTTCATCTTTTATACATAAAAATATTATATTCCTACATTCATTAAAAATACAGAAGAAAGTAATGGTTGTTTATATACTTAATGATATCCTTTGAAGTATTTAAGCACAATAAAGATAGGTTTATTTATTTATTTTAAAATTAAATTAAAAGAATGACAGTAGGATTGAGACTGCCATTTTTAAGTGAGGGGTTTTTAGTACATAGGTGCCAGTTAATAATCCTCCTCATCTGAGAAAAATTTAAGTTAGGGATATTACTAAGAGTTTACAAAAATACTTCTCAGGTACTCTTTTTATTATCCATTGCATATATTCTCTTCTATAATATTTATTATTGTTTTTTATAAAATGGACTTTAAGCTTGTAATGTCTTTTTGAGGAATTAGAAGTGGTCTATGTGATCAATATGACACATAGATACATAATATATACATTTTTCCAGTTTTAAGAAGTTTCATTAAGGTTTTAAAAATATTTTAAATACAACAAGTTTAAAGATAATAAAAGCCACAAATATTCTAGTTATATGAGATTACCCTTTAGTCAGACAAAAACATTTATATTACAAATCTTGTAAAACAACTTGAGTATCAAAGTTCTTTTAGTATGCATTAATTTAATAAGTTTCAAAGTCAGAATTCTAGTCCAACTGAAATATATGTAGTCACATATCAGCCTTTTCATAGCTTTGCACTTTAAAAAACATTTCAGTAGTTAAATTGACATATCCAAAAATTCAACCAGTATCTGTTTACAAACATTTATTTAAAACTAATTTTCATCAAATAAATTTTATGTGTTTTTTATTTTTTATTTTTGAGACAGAGTTTCACTCTTTGTTGCCCAGGCTGGAGTGCAGTGGCATGATCTCAGCTCACTGAAACCTCTGCCTCCTGGGTTCAAGTGATTCTCCTGTCTCAGCCTGTTGAGTGGCTGGGATTACAGGTGCCTGCCACCACATCCAGCTAATTTTTGTAGTTTTGGTAGAGACAGGGTTTCACCATGTTGGCCAGGCTGGTTTCGAACTCCTGACCTCAGGTGATCCTCCAGTCTTGGCGTCCCAAAGTGCTGGGATTACAGGCGTAAGCCACCGCGCCCAGCCAAATAAATTGTGTTTTAAATAAAGTTAACATAAATTGACTAGAGTATACTGTGTAATTATGTGGATTAATCAAAACTAATGTCCATGCATGCCAAATCTCTTAAAATAGTCACTTTATCTCCTAATGCAAGTTTTCATATATATAGCTGACTGCATTTTGTGATTTTTAACTCCAAATTCTTTTCATGCCTATATAACTTTCACCTTTATAACTGAACAGTTAAACTTCAGATAAAAAACTAGTAATGTTTTTTTTAAAATTTATTTTGACTGTGTATCCATTTGTTAATATTTAGTAAACTTATAATTGAAAACTTTTATTAAATAGCTAACATTAGTAGTTTACTATGCATTTTATAAAGAAGAACATAAGTTTAAGTTGGTGATCATTGCGTACACCTTATATTTTGATATTTCAAGATATTCATTCAAATATCCATTAAGTATGTAATGTATGTGTAGCACTATTCTAGGTGTTGCACAATTTAATATGTTTCAATATTTCAACAATATAATATTTTGGTACCTTTTATGCTATGTGAAATTTTTATATGCTTTATATTCAGTCCTTTAAGTGTTTCCTCCTTCCCAAACGTAGCTATTACTATTTATAAAGGAGGCATTTATTTTTCCTTTAAAATATACACATATTTTAATTTTTGAAGTGAATGAATAAAATTGACTGTTATTTCCCACATCTCCCAACCTGCAATCCTCCTCCCAACCTCTGGCGCTTGAACAACAAAGATTAAGGTAATACTAACCCATGAAAGTTTTTCTTTTAAAAAAAATATTAAGCATGGAAAAAATATCTTCTATCAGAATGGATTGAGTCGTATTCCAGTCCCTAAAGGTGAGAATGGATTCACTTTTGCCCACATTAAAGCATCATTCAAGGAGATAGCAGATTTCCCATCTTCAAGAAAGAATATAGGGCCCTGCACACAGTAAGAGTTGAGGAAAGAGAAGATGAGATTACAAATTTGCAAAGTGTTTTTAAACTTTCAAAAAAAGAATCACTGAAATTAAAAAAAACACATCATATTTAGGCAATGCTAATAAAAATTTAAGAATATGAGAAAATTAGTTTTTTTTGAACTGCAACAAAATATAGAAACATTTTTAAATGTCTTAACATTGTCATTACACCCTCATATCTGTCAAAATAGAATTGTTTTTAATTTAAACTCTTTAAATACAATAGTACTGCCAATGACAAATCCGTTTTATTAATCTAGTAATTGTCACAAAGTTTACTTATTCTATAAAAGCATATATGCCTAGTACTAGGCTTAAATATATTTCAATATTTTAATCATGTAGCCTATGTCAATACAGCTGGGGTAATTATTTAAGCCAGAAACTTTAAATGTGCTCTCCAGAAGATGAAGAATATTGTTTTATGTTGTATGTATACTTAAAATATGATTAATCAGGTGATTTTCTAGCTTATTTGTAATTTAGTTCCATCATTTATGATATTTGCCAGGGTAGTTATAAAGAACTAAATGTGAAACATTTTCAATCTATATTACCTAGCTCTGAGAAGGAAAAGCATAATTTCAAAAACACAAAATACAATACAAATTTTGTTTTCTTAATTAGGTACTAAAGCTGTTGAGTTCTGGGTCTGATTTCAAATGATACAACTTGTTGTTAGTAAATTATTTCTAGAAAATGGAAAGCCCATCACAGGACTAGGTAGAGTAGACAGCTTCCTATTAGTAGATACTGGAAATTTCACAGTTACAACCCAAACACATCAACTTTCTGTTGAAATAGAAATATCCTGGCAGGACAGGACTCCATCTATACCAGTTATGTGGGTCTCAGTGTATATGAGATAATTAGTAGATCTTTTCCTGGATGTAGGTTTGGCTACAAAGAGGTTAGATGGTATCTTTTAGGTCAAGGTCAGATGGAGAAAAGAAACGTGAAGGTACCAAGCACTAGAAATGGTATACAAAGGGCAGAGAATGGCACTGATGATATACTCCAAAAATTTCATAATGTTTTTTGTTCTTAACTAAAAGTTATTGAATTTCCTGATTTGGCTCTTTATTTCTGAACACACATGGATAATAAAGGTATATATAACTATGTGACCTGTCTTTTAGAACATACTGGTTATGTTTTGAGACTTAACTAAGCTATAATTAGGGTTTATATCAGTATCCAGCTATTTCATTTATTTTGGGTGGCTATGCCAAAACCTACCTTCTTCATTGGCCTAGCGTGTAAACATTACAGTAATGTAACTTTTCACATTACATTAGAAATACATAAGAATCTGTTCGATAAGATGTGTATATTATTGGAAGGCGGGGATGTTTTAGACTAATCCACAGTCTCAATCTGCATTGCAGCGGATTTGGCTTTGTTCATGGAGACACCTACAACTAGTCCTGGCTCTAAGATGATAAAGACTTCTCTATTTCTTAGAGATAATGGCACCCCTGGGTCCTACTGGGAGGCTCTGGCATCATTCATCATCATTAATTTGATTGTACATTTGTTGTCTAATCCTTGGCAATTAGACATCCCTCATGATTGATTCCAATAATTTTTAATTGCTGAAAAGGTCAGTAACTTGACATAAGAACATGCACATTATAGTAACAATATAATATACATCTCTCAGTTTTAAATTGCTTTGTATTTATTCATCAGGGATGGTGACTAGCAAGTTAATGTAATCTACTGTGATATAATCAGCTGTTGTTGACTGTTGCTTTGTCTTCCTTATTTATTTCCCTCAGGATATGACCTATATGTATTTTCAAACATGGTTGTTACAAAGTATATATATCATTGGTTACTAAGTATACTTATTACATGAATTGCTTCTATGGTAAGAGTCAGTACAATGATTGTATCTGAATTTATTTTAAGTGGAAAGAGGTCACTTGCACTAACTATGGAAGCACTACAGGTAATATTTTCTTACTGGGCCCTAGTCCTAAATTATCTACTTTCATCCAAATTAGGCTTATTTTAAGATAACATTTCAAAAAGTAAACAAATGAAAATGGTGGAATACACCTGTTATGCCTGACATTAGGCTTTACCTGGATTTTTAATCCCGTAAGACAAGAAATGTGAATATCAGAATGACTTGGAAGATTTGATCCAGTCACGTAATCTGGTCCAATAATTCCTTTCAGTGACTCTTCCTTTAGTCTCTTTAATAAAGTTGCATAAACCATTCTTTGTGAGTCAGAAGGGGGTGTATACGGAGAATCTTCTAATGATCTATATTTTCAACAGATGTCAAAATTTCATTTTGTAGAATTATAGAATTTTTGATGTTTAGATTAGAAATTATCCCTGATGATTATTTAGTTCCCCTTTATTGATGGAGGCAAATCACCTTTAGACTTAATTTATAGTCAAACAAAGGACTAAATGGCAGAAAAGTACGGCATTGTAAATTATTGCTGTATATACGTCAAACCAAATCAAGATTCATTATTTGCTAAAATAAATAATGAGACCATGAATACTTCCAACAAGTTTGTGTATAACATCAAATACCTTCTGCATTCCAAGTTTTATATCATATTTACTCACCTGTTGGTGGACTGTGTACAAGCTCTCCATGCATCCAATTCCTCAGAAAGATATTCAATTTTTAAAGGTACCGACACCTCCCGACGTTTTAATAGCTGACTGAATGTGTGAAAAAGAAATTAACATATGATACCAAAACTAAGATATCAGAAAAAGCAAACATTAAATGGGATTTCAGATTTATATATATTTATATATTTCTGTATACAGAGATTATACATTATATATAACATACATACAGAATATTTTCTAGTATACGCATGTACATGCGCACCTGTATATTTAGCAGAGTCCCTGGCAAGTCAAAGCTATTCAATAAACATTGGGTGGATGAGTAACTGAGTGAGTAGATGAACATGCATAATGTATGGAGAATGGTTGGACAAGTCAATTGATGCCACAGTGAGACAGAACACTTAACCATGACCCTGATCATTTAATCTTGAATGACAGAAAGAGAACACAGGAGGAGTAGATGTGAGAAGAAAGATGATTTGAATTCTGAGCATACTGACTTTCAGGCTGGAGTTTAGCAAACTGTTGAATATACACATAGGAGCTTGAAGAGTAGGCTATGCCTGAATATAAAACACTGAGTTATCTCCATAGAGGTGATAGGTGAAGCTAAAAAGCGGTGAGGTTTCTGAAGGACACAGTATAGAAACGAGAGGAGAGAGTGTGGAGCCGCGGGAGTAGAGTGGGATGGAAAGGAGGAAAAAGGACAGCAGAGGAGGAGAGAATGAGACTTTGGGGAATCATATATTTAGTGGGTTAGGAAAATAACCATAAGCAGCAAGAAAACAAAGATGGAATTGTCAGAGAAGATAAATTCTTTAATATTAGGAAATTATTAATTTCTCTTTCTAAGCTAACACATTCCCTAAACTTAGTCACATTTTCTCAAGTGTCTCTTCCCTTGCAAATAAAAACCTTTCTTTTTCTTTTTGATATTAATTTAGTGCTTAATTAAGAATTTTTCTCTTTACCTTTATTACTATATATAGCTGAACATACTTCATTAAACACTATTCTACTTCAATGTGATATATCCTCTTGCTCCTATAATATCTTTTAATATTGTTAAATGATATTTCCAATTTTGGTTATGCTACCTATGTAGAAAGAGATTTTTCCCTGAGTATGCTGATAGTATTAATTCCATATTATTCCTTATTTTCACTAGGTGACAGCTAATGTTTCACCTTCACAATAAGGAGAAGTTAGGAATGAGAAAGCATGTTTCTCTCAGAATCCCCTGCCACATATGAACTCAGAAAAACTGCTTAACCACAGACCTCTGCATTGTTAGAATGGTCACCTACTAAGCCACATAGCTAACTACTAGACTTGAAAGTAGGTTTTTATGGAAGGCACTGTGAATTTATTTTATATTATAAGAAGTTTTAAGTACAAGGGCTGAAGTTAAACAAGTTGTTAGAAAATGTGGGAGTATGGCTAATAGGTTATCGCTGAATATAAAATATTAAAATAGTAAGTAATCTGCTACTCAAAAACTCCCTTTACTTTGCTTTTTCTACTGTAGAGATTGAAAAGCTAAAATATCCAGTTACCTATTTTCTTTTAGTGAGATGTGGGCATAAAACCCTAAGGAGGACTTTCCTTCCTGAAAAACATGGTCTTGCCAGGAAAAGTCCCTTGTGCTCTCTATCTTTCACTCTTACCTCTCTTTCCTTCTCAGCATGTAGTCGTATTTCATGGAGGGCTAGCATCTATCTTGTAACCGTGGATACTCAAGCAAGGGGAAATAATCCAAAAATGTCAGAGTGGAAAGAAGGGAGTGTCAGGTCATTGATGAAATCACTGCACAGGAGTAACAACCCTAGAATCCGTATCTCAAATGTCTTGATATGAAAGACCAATAAACCCTAAGAGTTTAAGCTAGTAATAGAATTTTTATTATTTACAGCCTATTGCATCCCTAATTTATGTGCTGCTTTATTATAAAACGCATGCTGAGTAAACATATGATACTTGTAATAATATAATTGATACTTTCTATAATCCACGTAGATACTATCCATCTTAGTGAAAGAAATTGCTCTTATGTCATGATGAAAGAAAAAAGCCTTTTTTACCTTGTGTACTCATAAAGTGCTGGAACAATGCTTTGGTACTGCCTTCTGATAGCCAATAATGCACCAATGTAACCACATAGTATTAGCAACTCATTTCGAGCTCTAAAAGAGAGTATTTCTGTAAGTTCCACGATTTGAAGCATAGATCATTACTCTGACACACAGTTCATGTACTTGTATCTCTGTATTCTGAAAGGTGACGTTTATGGCAATATATGTTTAGAAAATTTTCTAAACTCGAGAAATATGATTTATTCATCAGTAGCTAATTCTTAGTCAGACATTTATGCTATATCATCAATTATAATGTAAACTAAGAGTCTTTAAATAGTATTTAACTCTTGCCTGCTTGTTTTTCTTTATTTCCCAGCTGTTTCTTTATGTAATTTATCCCTAATTAACTCCTTTGGTCAGATGGAGGGATTCCTGGAATACCATGTAGATTCTAGGAAAGGGTAAAGAATGTCTTCTCCAGTTCTTGCTAAGGGAATTAGCCAGTTTCCCAGGATGCTGCATCATTTTTTCCATATAGGCTTTAAAACAAAAAGAGCCCAAAGCCTCTTTTGTAAATTGTACAAGAGTCTCTGAAGGCTTTAGTTATGTAGATAACAATGTCTTTAAATGGTACTTAAATCCAGGGATGATGTCTATTTTCTACCTTCTAGCACTTTTACTTTTTTCCCCCAAGCCCAGTATGATGCTTTGCACACAATGGATGTTTAATAAACACAACCATGAGTTTCTTAAGGACTTGATGTCCAAAGCTTTGAACCTGGTTTCTTTAAACCAGGTGTGTATGTGTGTGTACATATATATACAAACATATATGTACCCGATATTATTGAATGGGGCCACTTATATTTAATATTCTGTTTTGAGTTGACTTCTACATTTTTTCTTAAAAATATAACAAACAAAAATACAATTTTTCTACAAGTGTAGCTACCTGTCCAAGATAATCCTATTTCTTCATCTGAATACCAAAAACAATGGAGCCACTTTAAAATATCACAAAGATTTACTTATACATTTTGCAGAAAAGTACTCACTCAGTATATGTATGCAACAGTAATTTTTCAGTACGAATATAGCTCAATAGGTCAAGAACAGGGTATACGGTATCCAAAGTCCAGTCTGAACTACTGATGTGTTCTGGAAAAATAAAACCAGATGAAAGATTCATTAAATAACAGTTTCAAAATTTATTCCTCCATTTTTTAACTTACATAATTAATTTTCCGTCAGTCAGTCTCACCTACCTTTTTATCTTCTAGATCACAAGTATTTTCCTATTCATCCTCTCTCAGGACCCCATACCATAAAATTGGAAGAGATGCCATATTTCACATCAGTATCACTCTCCTTTTTATTTAGGATGACTAGTTCTTGGTTTTAAGGCTGATCATTGATATAGTTTGGATGTTTGTCCTCTCCAGAGCTCATGTTGAAATGTAATCCCCAGTGTTGGAATGAGGAGGCATTTGGATTATGGAGGTGGATTCCTCATGAGTTTCTTAGTGCAATCCCCTTGGTGATGAATGAGTGAGTTCTTTTTCTGAGTCCACACAAGATCTGGTTGTTTAAGAGTGTGGCACCTCCCTCCCTCTCTCTCTTTCTCTCGCTTCCTCCCTTCTCTCTGCTGCTACTCTCACCAAGTGATATGCTTGCTCGTGTATCACCTTCTGCCATAACTAAAAGCTTCCTGAGGCCTTGCCAGAAGCTGAGCAGATGCCAGTGTCATGCTTCCTGTACAGCCTGCAGAACTATGAGCCAATAAATCTATTTTCTTTATAAATTACCCAGCCTCAGGTATTTATAGCAATGCAAAAATGAAGTAAAACAATCATTAGTATGAATACAAAGATCAAATAAATGAGTATATTTTAAATTATACTATCAACTAAAAACTTACCTTTAACAAAGCTAATACCAATAGGAAGGGCTTTTTCAGGTTCTTGACTTAACAAGTAATATTTTACGGTTTCAAAGATATTGTCATCTGCATGGGCTGTCTCAGCTAACTGCATACATTCTTCGACTGTGGGTAGCTTACACTAGAAAATAATTGATTTGAAAATAATGTTACTAAAATTCGAAGGGATAAAAACAATAGTGTAAGTACAAAATACTTTCAATTTTCCTAGTATGGTTTTCTTATTAAAGTTGTCTAAAAGATGTAAATTAAATTATTTGAATTAAGAGAATATATTTATGGAAATACCTTTAAGATCTAAAAACAATAAGAGGGGATATTAGCTAATGAGTCAGTAGTTTTCCATCACATGAATACCTAATACAAGAAATAAAAGTAAATTGTCCTGATTGTGATACTGTAATTAGCACTCACTAATTCAATGTAGCACCCAAATGATGAGATTATGTTAGAAAAAATATATTGATCATTGTCAAAAACTACATTAAATGCACCAAATATAAAGGGTGTGCATTATTACATGTCTTCTACATTCTAATTTAACTTCACTTGGCTTTTGAAACAAAGCAACCTTATTTCAGAGACACAAAAAATGTAGAAGCTCTAAAAGTTTTAGCTTTGACATTTTGAAATGCCATGAAATAATTTCGTTACTATAAAATAAAAAGCCACATTCTCCATTAATTTTTTTTTTTTTGTTAAAACTGAGACTCTGATCCTCCCTCAAGTAATTTGGTCTGCTTCCTTATAATGTAGGTAATCAATAAGTTACCTTTAATATCAATTCTGACGTGTTTGTAATTGTTCAAGCTTAAATGTTCAAGTTTGTAGAGAATGTTGATAAATAATTTCATGGTTTGTTTCAATTTATTAATGCATTCATTTCATATGTATTGTTTAAAAATTAGGTAAAATGAACATTTTACATCTCAATCTCTCTCTCAAAAAAATTACAACAAACTGAATTAAGGGGCTCTCATATATATAACATTTCATATTGTTTCCCCATCCTTACTCATGAAATACCAGTTATTTACTAAGCAACTACTACATGGTAGGTACTATGCTTGGCTAGATAGAGACATACATTCTTCACCTTGATAAATGGTCACAGCATAGAGGGAATAAAAAATGACTCTCATTTAAATTTCATTTTCAAATATAAGAAGAGTAAGATGATCATTCTTGTAACTTTTATCCTATATGTTTTAAAATTACAAAAGTTATATAAGTAAACAGCATACGTGAATATACTGTTTTTAGTGTTACTAACAGTCCTCAACTTATGTTTTCACTTTATGGTAGTGTGAAAGTGACATGCCTTCAGTAGAAACTGTGCTTTGAATACCCACACAACCATTCTGTTTTTTTTACTTTTATTACAGTATTTAATAAATTACATGAGGTATTATTATAAAATAGGCTTTGCGTTAGATGACTTTGTCCAACTGTAGGCTAATGTAAGTGTTCTGAGTACATTTAAGGAAGGCTAGGTTAAGCTACGATGTTTGGTAGGTTAGGTGGGTTAAACGCATTTTTGACTTAGAATATTTTCAACTTACGATCAGTTTATCCATTGTAACTCCATGGTAAGTCAAGGAGCATCTGTACTTGTGAAATTGTTCAGAGTTATTAACACCTTTACACATACTCACTAGTCTTTCTAAAAAGTAATTAAGGAAGTCTGACCAGAAAGTCTAATTGTGTCCTTTTAGAATGTGTGATGAAAAGATGAGGTGAATAATATTCTTGCCTTATCATTAAAAGCTGTCTCAGCTAACTGCATAAATTCTTCTACTGTGTGTAGCTTGCACTAGAAAATAAGTCATTTGACAATGTTAGTAAAATTTATAGGAATAAAAAATAGTACACCCACTAAATATTTCCAATATTAGTAGTGTGGTTTTCTTATTAAAGTTGTCCTAAATGATATAAATAAAATTATTTGAATTAAGAGCATATATTTATGGAAATATCTTTAAGATCTGAAAATAATAAGTGAGGTCATTAGCTTAAGTCTTAAAGCTTAGACAAGTCATTTAGCCTCTCTGAGCCTTGACATTAACATCTGTACCTTCTGCCTCAGAGGGTATCTGTTAGTGTACATACAAACACTACCAGATAATGCATAATTTAAAAACTCCCACTTTCTTTCATACACATTTTAATTTCAACATAAAATATCTTTTAGTTGCCATGCTAAAAAAACAAAGCATAGCTTTAAAAACAAATAATTCACAGACTACAAAGCATATAAAGTAGTTAAAATATCCCATCATCTCATAACCCACTGGTAACTTTGGACATTTATCCTTTCACAAGTATTTTCCCTGTCTCAACACAAACACATTCACATACACATATCCACCCATATATTCTCACACACACACACACACTTTTGGCCAATCTGTATTAATACAATACTCAGTAAATATCTGTTGCTAATGAATAGGGCTACTCACTCACTAGGCATAAAAAAATCAAGGTTCAAATAAGTGAAACAAAACTTTGTTATTTTAGAAGTTCAAGAGGAGAAAATATTACACTTATATCGTGTCATTTTCTTAAAAGAAATTGTCGGTATCTTCCTAAATATACTATAAACAAAACAAATATGTATATTCAGTTATTTTCAAACCAAAATCATATGGCCTATGCATAGTTTTGTGATCTGCTTTCTATTTAAATGTTTCATAACCATACATTCATGTCAATAAAAATAGAGCTTCATGATTTTTAATAGATGAATAGCACTGAAATATAGAAATGCACTATAATTTAAATAATCTTCTACTGACATTTTGGTTTTTACATATAATATTGATGCATGGATTCCTGCATTCTGCAAATATGTATTTTTAAAGCACTTTAGAAAAATGCATGTAAATTTAATTATATTTCATTAATTCTTTAAAGGATCCTAAGTTGTCTATTTTAAAAAGTTATCCTACAACATATTTCAAGATGCAAAGTGTACAGTGGAAAACACTTCGGATTTGGAGTTAGACTGGATGAAGTTGAAATTCTCACTCTACCTCTAACTAATTTGGGCAAGTTCCTTACCCTCTGTGAGTTTTCTTTGTATAATTATCCCTTGCTTTTCAAAGTTTTATGAGAATGAAGACACAAATATACATAAAGATTCAGAAGAGTGCCAAGCACTTAGCAGAAGTTCAATAAATGTTACGTCTTATTCTTACCATTTTTGCTGTACTTAAAGGTTTCCCAAAGGCACCATAAATTTGTTTCTCTGCAGGCATCTGTATTTGCTTAAACCTATAATTAGTTAATAAATGGTGTTGGGAAAACTGGCTAGCCATGTGCAGAAAGCTGAAACTAGACCCCTTCCTTACACCTTATATAAAAATTAACTGCAGAGGGATTAAAGATTTAAACATAAGAGCTAATACTATAAAAACCCTAGAGGAAAACCTAGGCAATACCACATTGAGATACCATCTCACACCAGTTAGAATGACGATCATTAAAATATCTGGAGACAACAGATGCTGGGCAGGATGTGGAGAAATAGGAACAGTTTTACACTGTTGGTGGGAGTGTAAATTAGTTCAACCATTGTGGAAGACAGTGTGGCAATTCCTCAAGGATCTAGAAATAGAAATACCATTTGACCCAGCAATCCCATTACTGGGTATATAC
>CAUYLG010004194.1:0-20563 GCA_963573385.1 Cacajao melanocephalus | reverse complement strand
TGTCCATGTGTTCTCATTGTTCAACACCCGCCTATGAGTGAGAACATGCAGTGTTTGATTTTCTGTTCTTGTGTCAGTTCTTTTTGTTACTGCTTTCTACTTTTATTATCATCAGAGACCATATTATTTTTTTTTGAGCCGAAATCGCGCCACTGCCTGCCAGCCTGGTGCCTGGTGACAGAGTGAGACCATGCCTGTACTCCCAGCTACTTGGGAGGCTGAGGCAGGAGAATTGCTTAAACCTAGGAAGCGAAGGTTGCAGTGAGCTGAGATTGTGTCACTGCACTCCACTCTGGGCAGCAGAGTGAGACTGTTTCAAAACAAACAAAAAAAGAGCATTATTGGGACATTTGGCAAAACTAGAATAGTACCTAATAGTGACAGCACTGTGAATTTCCTTACCTCGATAGTTGTTTTGTGGTTATATAGGAGAATGTCCTTACTTGTAGGAGTTACGTATTCAAGAACGTAAAGCATCCTCATGTCAATACTTGGTGTAATGGTTCAGGGGAAAAGAGTTCTTTTTAATATTATTGCAAATTTCTGTAAGTTTGAAATTTTTTTTGTTAAGTGGGAAATGATTTCAAATTAGAAAATTTTAAAGAAATTTTCAGCAGGTTTGTTTTGTAGCAGGTTTATTTTTGTGAAAAACCTTATATATCTATAACAAATTTAATACCAATGAGCATGTCCTTCTTTTTTTTTTTTTTTTTTTTTTTTTGTGAGACAGTCTTACTCTGTCACCAGGCTGGAGCGCAGTGGTGTGATCTCGGCTCACTTCAACCTCTGCCTCCTGGGTTCAAGTGATTCTCCTGTCTCAGCCTCCCAAGTAGCTGGGACTACAGGTGCACGCCACCACGCCCAGCTAATTTTTGTATTTTTAGTAGAGACTGGGTTTCACCATGTTGGTCAGGCTGGTCTTGATGTCTTGCCCTCATGATCTCCCTGCCTCAACCTCTCAAAGTGCTGAGATTACAAGCGTGAACCACCATGCCTGGCCTTCTTTTTCTTTTTTTTGAGACAGGGTCTCTGTCTACTGGGCTGGAATGTGGCAGTGTGATCTCAGCTCATTGCAGTCTCCACCTCTTAAGGTGAAGTGATTCTCCTACCTCAGCCTCCTCCTCTCAAGTAGCTGGGCCTGCAGGTGCACACCACCATACCTAGCTAATTTTTGTATTTTTTTGTAGACAGAGGGTTTCACCATGTTGCCCAGGGTGGTCTCAAACTCCTGGCCTCAAACGTTCTGCCTGCCTTGGCCTCCCAAAGTGCTGGGATTACAAGTGTGAGCTGCAGTGCCCAGCCGCCTATTCTTAGTAGAGGAAGATTTCGTTAAACTTGGACAGTACTAGGAAATTGAGGACTAAGAAGACACTTTTTACTCATGATATCTAGTGATATTTAGGTTCTTATTTCTCTTCCCTTTGTCTCAGCCTTGTCAGACCCAAGCAGCAGACTTTCAACTTCTCCTCCTCCTCCAGCAATTGCAGTTCCTTTGCTGGAAATGGGGTTCTCTCTTCGGCAGATTGCCAAAGCCATGGAAGCAACAGGTAGGATAAGTTTTTATATATCAGTATATACAGCTGTGAAAAGTCCTCTCTTATTAAAGACAGCATAAATTTTAAGAGGCTATGAAACTTGGTAAGATTTTTAACACTACGTTTTGTTATAAGAGTGTCATAGCAAACACTCTTAAACTGATAACATAAAAACTAATTCTTTGCCCAAAGTCAGCATCAGACTGTTTTTCCCCTGTACAGGTGCTCGGGGAGAGGCTGATGCCCAGAATATCACTGTCCTTGCCATGTGGATGATAGAGCACCCTGGGCATGAGGATGAAGAGGAGCCCCAGTCGGGCAGCACAGCAGACTCCAGGCATGGAGCAGCCGTCCTAGGCAGTGGCGGGAAGTCAAATGATCCCTGTTATTTACAGTCACCTGGAGACATACCATCAGCTGATGCTGCTGAAATGGAGGAAGGTTTTAGTGAAAGGTGAAATTCCAGTTTCTGTATTTTTGTTCCATGTGTTATAAATTTCAAAGCCTCATTTATTATATATCCCTCTATAAATACTTGTAATGGTATGTAAAGTTGATAAATATAGATATATGAAAGTAGGGGTATTTTAGTTACAAGTTTATATTTCTGTGAAGGGTAAAAGTGACATGACAAGTTTTTATTTGAACAGATGTTTTCATGGCAAGAAGGAATTTCATAATTTTTGTGTAAAATTGTACTGAAAAAGGAAATAAAATTAAAACAAGTTTACTTTGAAGTAAACATGCTAATACAATTAATTTATCTCATAAAAGTGAATAAAATTGAGTATTCATTTTAATATTGGAAATTAATTTAATGCATTTGATAGAATTGAACTTTTAAGTCTTTTCCGTGTAATATTTACATTTTTATCTCTTCTGTGGTTTTTAGTATCTAGTAGAATATGTCCCTTTAAGTGTAAAAAGATTTCTGTGATCCTAAAATGCGATGTAATAGAATGTCTTTAAAATTCTCCCCAAAATCTTTTTTCCTTCATCACTTATTAAGACTTTAAATCTTTATTTTTCATTTTAACTATGGAGTCATATAGTAACCAAGGCTTGTGTCTTATATAACATGCAAACTTTTTCCAATAAGCTCAGTGAGTATTTTCAAAACATATTTTGAAATACCTGTTTTTCCTAGGCAAGAATTATCAAATCGTTTTAATTTTAAGTAATCATTAGGATTTAGTTAAGGTAATATTTGATCTCATTTAAATTAGAGCTGCATTAAACATCATTTCATTGTTGGCAGAATTCAAAATCAGATAAAGTTATTGCTCAGGGCACAGGAGATGATAGATGTATCATTGAACTGTACAAGGGATAAAAGATATGTTTCAAATTTTATTATAGACATATTTTAGTCTTAGTAAGAATAAAGTAATACCACAAGTAAGCTTACATCTGTGCTCTCTTTTCACAATGGTTTTTTAAAAATTTGTGTTACTTTCTCTCTTGCACTTGTAGCCCTGATAATTTGGATCATACAGAGAATGCAGCTTCTGGAAGTGGACCATCAGCTAGAGGTCGCTCAGCAGTAACAAGAAGGCACAAGTTTGACTTAGCTGCTCGCACACTGCTAGCAAGAGCAGGTAATTGTATGTTTTATATTCTTTTGTTTGTGAAAGATCTCATTTTGAAAGGCACATTAAGAAAGATGCAAACTAATGATACTAAGTGTTCAGTCCCTCCACATTAACAGAATAGCTATTTGGATAGCATTTTCTATACATTTACATAATTTTATTTAGTTCAAATCATAGCATACATTCATAGACCTATTTTTAAGTTCCTTCTGGGTGCAGAAGTCTATACTGGCCACTTGTAGATTTTGAGAAATTGTGTCAATGCTCTTCCTTCTGCTCTGTCAGTCAATTATAATTTAAGAAGTGATGATGCATGTTTAATATTTAGCCTCAGTGGTGAAAAGGAACTTGAAAGGGCACTGTGCCAAGAAAGCAGGCACTGGCTTTTCTGATGTACTGCTCTGTGGATGTTAGGGCTTCACTACTAGATAAGGACCAGATTCACTTGTTACATTAGTAAATTCTAGGATTATGTTGTGGGCATGTAAAATGTAAATTATAGGGAATATATTTTCCAAACCAAAAACTTTAATATGTGATTTACCAAAATAGAATTTGATCATTGAAATACCAGAATGTAAGTAATGATTCAATAATTTGTGGGAACAGTGAGAGAAATTGAGACCATCCTACAAAATACAGGATGTATATTTCTCACATAATTAAGGTGACTGATTTTTTTTAAAAAACCTAAAAGATTAGTAATAGCCCATATTTATTGAAGTTTTTTCTATATGATTAACATTATAGCAGTGGCTCATGCCTGTAATCCCAGCACTTTGGGAGGCAGAGGCAGGAGAAATCACTTGAGGCTAAGAGTTTGAGACCAGCCTGGGCAACATAGCAAGACCCTGTCTCTACAAAAAAATTAAAAAAACAGTTAGCTGAGTATGGTTGCATGTGTCTATAGTCCTAGCTACTCAGGAGGCTGGGACAGGAGGATGTCTTGAGCCCTGGGGATTGGGGTTACAGTGAGCTATGATTGTGCTACTGCACTCTAGCCTGGGTAACAGATCCAGAGCCTGTCTCTAAAAACAGCAACAAAAACATGTTTAAGCATTGCCTGGATTCTCTTATTTAAACCTATCAATACCCCAGTGAGATTATGAGTGCCATTATTATCCCCATTTGCAGGAGAAAAAACACATGTGATAGGTATAATTTGATGTTTTATGGTCTGGGATCCAATAAACCAACTGAGATAGGTTCTCACCTACATGTGTGGCAGTTAAGAACTGGCAGAATATTCAGAATTATTTTTTTCATGCAAATAAAATGCCTTTTTTGTTTTGTTCTGAGCGGGATTATACCGCTCTGTGCAGGCTCACAGGAATCAAAGTCGGAGAGAAGGAATATCTTTGCAGCAAGATCCAGGGGCGTTGTATGACTTTAATTTAGATGAGGAATTGGAAATTGATCTTGATGATGAAGCAATGGAAGCTATGTTTGGACAAGACCTGACCAGTGACAATGATATTCTGGGAATGTGGATCCCAGAGGTACTGGATTGGCCTACCTGGGTGTGTGTGACTGCAGCGGGGGCTGCTCTGACTTATTTTCCTGCCCTCCTGTTCATATAGCTTACTAACAGCAGCCTTGCCTTGAGTTGAAACACTCTTAAAAAGTTTTATGTCTCAACCTGAGGTTTGGGGATTTAAAGCATGAGGTTACTTTGATGCCTACAAACTAATAAGAAAAAAATCTCTCTTGCTTTCTCTATGCGATTTTATTGCTTCTCTCCCCAGACTAGATGAATAGAGCCATGTTGTGGTAATACTTGATTCTGATGTCAAAGATAAATGACAAAACAGGCATCAGGTTTCAGTAGATGTTGCTGGGTTATATAATATGGCTGCTATGCTTACATTGCTATCTGAATGCATGCTCTTTTCCTTCACAGGTTCCATTTAATCACTGTAATGCCTTATTCTAGGAATCAGTGCTCACCTAGATCTCATAAATACCTCCATCCAGGTGCAGGGTACATGATGGGTTTGTATGTACGCATTGTTTAGCATTACATTTTTGTAGCAGGGAGACCAAAAAGCTCATAGATGTAAGTCCTACAGGAAAGAGAATCTGCTTTGTAAATAAGATAAATGAATCCTAATGATTTTTCTCAGAAATTCATAAAATAGGTATGCATTTTATGGCCAGATGAAAATCAGTTCTTTTCACTAGTGGAGTTTTTTGTTTTAAAAGCCTCATTTTGAGATAGGACAGATTATCATGTTTATCTTTTCTCAGTAGGATAATCAGTTACTCGTATTATTGATATAACTTATTAGAGTGAGAGAGGGCAAAGAATACTTTCAGATTGTGTCATCTGAACTCTGATTTGAAAGAAAATTTTTGTATAGCATTAATGAACATGTTAGAAATATTCTAGCATGTGTAATCAAAGTAGTTAATTTAATGTCATGAATAATCTACTTGGCACTTCTTGGTTTTATGTTAACTTGACTGTAATCCTTTGGTATGAAATCATTTTGTGCAGCATGTTTGTGAGTCTGAAGACAGGGAAGAAGTGGTGGTGTGTGAACTGTGTGAATGCAGTGTCGTCAGCTTCAATCAGCACATGAAGAGAAACCACCCAGGCTGTGGGCGCAGTGCAAACCGCCAGGGCTATCGCAGCAATGGCTCCTATGTGGATGGCTGGTTTGGTGGTGAATGTGGGAGTGGAAATCCATACTACCTGTTATGTGGCACCTGCAGGGAGAAGTACTTAGCCCTGAAGACCAAATCCAAGACCACAAGTTCTGAAAGGTACCTTGAAATTATGTAGATATCCAGACCTCTTGAATGAGAGTACCTCATACCTTAAGTCTTGGGAACTGTAGATATTTCATGTGAGGAGTTACATTTAACCTTCCCTGAAATCGTATGATTCCTACACTTTGGGCAGAAGGGATGGAGGGATTTGAGAAATTCATGTTCCCAGCACAGCTGGGGTCCTGTTAGGATCTCTGAGAGTCCAGGAATAGGGGCATGGCAATGTATCCTTCCCTGGAGTTTGACTGTGTTAACCTTTGACTTGTTGGCAAGTTATGGTCTGGACCCTTGCCTTAACCCTCAGGAGGCTTCTACTCAATTTTTTTCATTGGTGTTTTCTACCTTATTTCTGGCATTTTAATTAAGATCTTTTTCCTGATGAAAAAACAGACTTTTGATTAAACAAGTTCCATAAAAATATTATCTCTTTACATCCTTAATCCCTAGAAAGTAGGTTTGTTGCCCTTATGGTCAACTATTAAAATCTTTAACGCTTTATGGAATAGAATTTGGTTAAATGAGTTGTTTTAGGTAACCCAGAAATCTCCCCAGCATGTGTGTTGCCACATACTAGCAATTTTTATTGCATTAGCCTATAACATGAAACATACTTTTTTATTTTGTGCTGCTTTATTAATGACCTCTTAAAATGTTCTAATGACTTAATTTGCATTTTGGAGTACTAACTGTTTTATATAAAAATGCAATGTTCTTCATATTTGGTGCAGGTACAAGGGACAAGCTCCAGATCTAATTGGCAAGCAAGACAGTGTGTATGAAGGTAGTTTGTTTTGAGAGCTTCTTTATTTTATATGTTTTTTTATATATCCTCTCTGCTTAACATCTGTTACTAAAATTCACCTTCGTGTGTGTGTGTTTGTATTTGTGTACATGTTAACTTAAATTTTCTCTAAAAAACTCAAGGTAATTTAATAGCAGCAACCCTGGTTTAAAAGTCAAAGGTAAAGGACCTGGTTTCAAACACCAGCTTTACCACAGAATATTAATTTCTATTTGGCGTATTTTTTTCAAAGTAGGGAAAGGGTGTGGTATATTTTGAATTTCCACTCTAATTGTGGAAAGTAAAAAATAGAGATGAGCATTGATTTTTCTGGAGCACTCATTTTCTTGAAATAACTCATTCCCTAATGATTACAGAGAGGCTAAGAACTCTTTGTTGGATCTGTGACAGTATTTTTAATTAGTTTAAACCTATCTTACCAGCTATAGCATTTGCTATTGCTGTCAATTTATTTAACTACCCTGACTCTCTTTCCCTGAAAGCCTCATATATGCTTCAGGAGTGCAGTTTGGTTAAGTTTTCAGGAGATGGTGCCACAGTTCCTTTTGTGGTCACTGGACTTTCAGTCCATCTGCATTTTATTTATTTAGTTATTTATTCATTTTTTTTTAATTTTTTATTTCTTTGAGATGGAGTCTCGCTCTGTTGCCCAGGCTAGGGTGCTGTGGCATGATCTCGGCTCACTGCAGCCTCCACCTCCCAGGTTCAAGCAATTCTCCTGTCTCAGCCTCCTGAGTAGCTGGGATTACAGGTGCACGCCACCATACTCGGCTAAGTTATGTATTTTTTGGTGGGGATGGGGTTTCACCATGTTGGCCAAGCCAGTCTCAAATTCCTGACCTCATGTGATCCATCCAGCTCAGCCTACCAGAGTACCAGGATTACAGGTGTGAGCCATCGCACCTGGCTGCCCATGTGCATTTTAGATGTATTCTTAGAATAACCATTGCCAGCAGAGTTGTGTAATATTTATATTCACATACTATACATTTATTTATCTAAATTCCAGAAGACTGGGACATGTTGGATGTTGATGAAGATGAAAAGCTAACTGGTGAAGAAGAATTTGAATTGCTTGCTGGACCGCTTGGTTTAAATGACCGGCGCATTGTACCAGAACCAGTTCAGTTCCCTGACAGTGACCCACTGGGAGCATCAGTAGCAATGGTCACAGCCACCAACAGTATGGAAGAGACTCTGATGCAAATAGGTAAACTGAAATGCTGATTTGCATTGATTTTATAGCATCTATTATAATTTGTTTCTTAGATAGGTAAATAATAATAAAGGTAAATAAGACTAATGGTTCAACATTATCTCACCTCAACAAGTCTCTTTAGTTAGTTGTTTTAACATTTAGAAAGTATAATGTGTTACTAAGTTTTGGCTGGGCGTGATGGCTTATGCCACTAATCTCAGCACTTTGGAAGGCGAAGGAAGAAGGTTGCTTGAGGCCAGCCGTTCAAGACCAGCCTGGGCAACATGGTGAAATCTATTTCTACAAAAAAATGAAGAAAATTAGTTGGGTATGGTGGTGTGCACCTTTAGTCCCAGCTGCTTAGGAGGGTGAGGCGGAAGAATTGTTTAAGCCCAGGAGTTTGAGGTTATAGTGAGTGATGATTGAGCCACTGCACTACCGCCTTGGTGACAGAATTGAGACCCTGTCTCAAGAGGAAAAAAATAATGTTTTGACTTTTTTTTGCCTTTCATAAAGCAATATCAAAGCAGTAAAAATATTTATAAAACTTAAGTTTAAAAAAAAAAACTTGGTGTTATGAGAATCCTGTAACCAACTCAAAATTATTGTGCAGTCTTCTTTTTATTTGGGTGAGAGGGTGTGGTAAATTTTTGGTATAGCAAATACAAAATGAAGCATTGGGCAGTATTGGTAATTGAGTCCTTTATCTTATATCTTTCTTATCATCAGTAGATGTGATACATGGGCAAAACAAACAAAACAAAAAATATATTTAATGGAAAAATTCCTCCTATGGTAAATACCTTGTTAACATAGAAATATGTAAGTTAGAAATATCTGCGTTTAAACTTAGAAATATGTAAGTTTCTCCTAAGAAGTTTTCGATATAACCAAGTTCCAAATAAGCAGATGACATTGGTTTGTTATGGAACCTATGTAGAATAGAAAGTTTTTTAGTAGTCCAGACGTATTTTTTCTTACCTTGTTGAGAACTAAACAAAATCACGTTTTTCAGGTTGCCACGGCTCCGTAGAAAAGAGCTCTTCTGGGAGAATAACGTTAGGAGAGCAGGCAGCTGCCCTAGCAAACCCTCATGACCGTGTCGTGGCTTTAAGGAGAGTGACCGCTGCTGCTCAGGTTCTTCTGGCCAGAACCATGGTCATGAGAGCACTGTCTCTTCTCTCAGTCAGGTAAGTGTTATTTTGTGTCATATGATGCTCAGTTAACTTCTAGTATGCATTAGCTGGGAGTCTGCTGGTGTTTGGGAGAGTGAAATAGAATTTTAGAAGCTTGAATGTGTACTGTTAAATGAAAGATGTTAGACATAGTCATCATAGTTATTCACTCAATTGGTCATTCAGCTAGTACTTGGCCCTTTTTAGGTGGAAAATAATGTCATTATCACAACTGAGTAAACTGCGTACATTTCGTTTTGTTGCTTGAAATGGGAAACTAAGGCTGTTGATCCAAATGGTGCTGGATTAAAAACTAAAGGTCAAAATGTATTGACTGTCTGTGTAGCTAAGTCAGCTTGCAGGTGCCGTCATGGGGATCTTTGCTGTGTTCATATTGTGAAGTGTAATGTAAAAAGGATGAGAACCAGAAATACCTAAAAGCCATTTAAGAAGTGATTAAGTAAGCAGGCATATTTAATGGCAAATCGACGAAGGCAGAAGGACCCTGAAAGAAAAACAAAATTTCCATAAGACTGTATGGTTTGGGCTTAAGGACAGGCAAATAGGATAGTACAGAAGAGAGTTCAGAAACTGACCCATACATGTAAATAAACACTTGAGTTATTTGTGGTTTGATTTGTGACAGTGGTTCACACTGTAGAACAATAGAGAAAGGATGTTTTTTTCCCAAAAAACTGAAGCAGGGTCTGATGGTTTATCCACGTAGAAAAAAAAAAGCCTTGGCCCCAGTCTCATACTGTATAAAGCAAATAATTACACAGTGGCTCTTAGATCTAAAAATGAAAGATAAATCAATAAGGTTTCTCAAAGATAACATAGAAGAATTTCTTCTTAATCTTGGGACAAGCAAAAATTTCTCAAGCAAGTCACAAAAGGAATCTACCATAAAAGATTGATAACATTGGAATACAATAAAATAGAAAACTTCTGTTTAGCAAAAGTGATGTGGAAAGTAAAAAGAAATTAAAAAGCAAGCCATAGAATGGGAGAAGATATTAGCAATACATCTAACCAACAGAATATGTAAAGAATTCCTTTAAATTAACAAGAAAAAGACAACCCAGAAGAACAGAGGCAAAACACATTAAGAAGTGTTTCACAAAGGAGGATCTCCAAATGGCCAATAAACATGAAAAAATGTTCAACCTCATTGAGTCTTCAGAGAAATGAAAATTAAAACCCAATGTGATTGGGAGGCCAAGGAAGGAAGAACCCTTGAGCCCAGAAGTTTGAGACCAACCTGGGCAACATAGTGAGACCCTGTCTCAAAAAAAAAAATGAAGACAGTAAACCCACCAATGAAATACTACTGCCCACCCACAAGAATGGCAAACATTTGAAACACGAAGAAGAAAAAAGTGACTGAAACAGCTAAAACTCTCATACATTGCTACTGAGAAAATAAATTGGTATAACCACTTTGGAAAACTGTTTGATAGTATCAACTGAAACTGAATATGAACATACTCTGTTACCTACAGATCCACTTCTGGGTATATATCCAACAAAAATACTTAAATATATGCCCCCAAAGACATCTCCAATCGTTCATGGTGGTACTATTCATAATAGCCGTATGTTGGAAACCACCTGATTATCATCTGTGTGGATAAATGAACTTTGGTAGATTTCATGTATATGTCAATGAAAATGAATAAACTGCTCAATGTTACAAGATTTGCATGAATCTTACACACATAATATTGAAGAAGCCAGACACAAAAGAGTACATACATTATTATTCAATTTATGTAAAGTTCAAAAACAGGCAAAACTAATTTATAGCTTTAGAAGTCAAGATAGTGGTTACTTTTGAGAGCATCATAACTGAGGAGAGCATCAACTGAGAAGAGCCTAAAACAGGTTTCTGAGATATTGGTGATGTTCTGTTTCTTGATCTAGAGGGTGGTGACATGGGTTTGCTCAGTTTATGAAAATTTATGCTTTGTGAGCATTCCTGTTTTACTTTGGCAGTTCAGTTTTACTTCAAGTATATGCCAATACTTATTAAAAGGAGAGACAGTTTAGATGTCAGTTTCCAGCTTGTTATCTTTGGCAGCTCTTAGGACATGTATGGCTAATGATAGTGCAGCTTATATTTTATTATGGTTGTTGATGCTGTGAATGATATGTGGGACTCCAAATGGTCCGATGAGAAATCCATTTTCTTAATCTGTCTGAAATGTTATTCTTTATTGGCAGTGGTTCCAGTTGTAGCCTGGCTGCTGGTCTTGAGTCTCTGGGGCTAACAGATATTCGAACGCTGGTTCGATTAATGTGCTTGGCAGCAGCAGGGAGAGCTGGCCTCTCCACCAGCCCTTCTGCTATGGCTAGCACCTCAGAACGATCACGAGGTGGACATAGTAAGGCTAACAAGCCTATCTCTTGCCTGGCCTATCTGAGCACAGCAGTGGGATGTCTGGCATCAAATACTCCTAGTGCTGCCAAACTGCTGGTACAGTTGTGTACACAGGTAAGCAAGTTTCAGTACTTTTCCCCATAACATTGCTTATTTTTGACTGATTCTTGAAGAGTCTTTTGAAGTGAAACATTTTTGTTCCAAATTACATGTAAAAATTAAACCTATTTTTCCAATTGCTTCTTCAGAACTTGATTTCTGCTGCAACAGGTGTAAATCTGACCACAGTTGATGACTCAATTCAGCGAAAGTTTCTACCCAGCTTTCTCCGAGGAATTGCTGAAGAGAACAAGCTTGTGACCTCCCCAAATTTTGTTGTAACACAGGCCCTTGTGGCACTGCTAGCAGACAAAGGGGCCAAACTAAGACCTAACTATGATAAGTCAGAAGTCGAAAAGAAAGGTAGGTTTCATACTACTGAAATATACAGTCTTTTTATCGACTTGTTTCCTATTTTTAAATGTTTTTATGTTGTTAGTATATGATAAATTACATGATATGTGAGTTTCTTAAGTTTAGTACATAAAAGAAGTACATGGATACTTTTTCACTGTATATGGAAACAAATATTAGAAAATGTACCAAATTATTTTGTTTATAGATTATGATTTGAGTTACCATAGATGATAATCCTGGTAGGTTTCTTTAATAAAATTTAGATGAAAGTAGTGTTACTTTTCTCTTTGTTTGAAGATTATAACATTTTGAAGGGACTGCTTATCACTACTGTCTGCCTTTCTCTTCATCAGTACCATTTAGCCAAGAGATACTGGCTTTTGTTTTTGTTCGTTTGTTTTTGAGACAGAGTCTCACTGTGTCACCCAGACTGTAGTGTGGTGGTACAATTTTGGCTCACTACAACCTCCCCCTCCTGGGCTCAGGTGATTCTCGTGCCTCAGCCTCCCAAATTGGTGGGATTACAGGCATGCGACACCATGCCCGGCTAGTTTTTGTATTTTTAGTAGAGATGGGTTTTCACCATGTTGGCCAGGCTGGTCTTGAACTCCTGGCCTCATGTGATCCGCCCACCTTGACCTCCCAAAGTGCTAGGATTACAAGCTTGAGCCACCATGTCCGGCAGATACTGGCTTTTGGATCTATCAGCCCAGTTCCTTGACTAGCTACAATCACAGGATCACTTTTGAGCAACAAAAGCCAAATTGTTTTTCTGAAAGACATGCTGTCTCTGTCCTGGTTTTAAAATTGTTTCTGCTGCTGTCTCAGTCTAGTCAGTCCTCAGAGCAAAGACTATTGATTGATGTACAATAAAATGTATATTTTTAACAAATCAGATTTCTTACAGAATTTGATGTGAGATAAATGCTTTAGTGCTTGTGTGCATATCTTAGTGAAATAATTGCTTGCAAAAGTGCTGATTCTTAAAAGATATGGGTTAACCCATTTACTTGTTCACCACCACCAAATCTCACCTGAGCGTCATCATTTCATTGTTTTGTTTAAGCAGGTTTAATTGCCCAATTGTATGCCCATCCTTCCTGTGATCCTTCTGCTGTAGGCCCTCTGGAGCTGGCTAATGCCCTGGCAGCCTGCTGCCTCTCCTCCAGGCTGTCCTCACAGCATCGGCAATGGGCAGCTCAGCAACTTGTGCGCACTCTTGCTGCACATGACCGCGACAACCAAACCACTCTACAAACACTTGCCGATATGGGAGGAGATCTTAGAAAATGCTCCTTTATCAAGTTGGAGGCTCATCAGAACAGAGTATGTGTTTTGAGTATAAAGTGTGTTAATCACCATATTATGTAAGATGAAATAGTCTCTGCCCTTCTCAAAGAGCTCAAAGTTTAGGACTCTCTTTTTGTGTTACTCTGTCTCATACACACACACACACACACACACACACACTCTCTCTCTCACACTTCCCCACACCCCCACACCCCCCCCCAACACACACAATGACAAAGATGTTCCTGGCAGTTACCAACTCTACTTTCTCTGTTTGCTGGTTTGATATAATAGTATCCGAATGGGAGAATAAGATGAGGGATGAGAAGAAAGTAGAAGGAATAGCTTCACAAAGGTGAAGGCTTATGTATTTGGCCCTCTGTATCTGGGGGTTCTGCATCCATTGATTCAGCCGACCACCAGTGGAAAATATGGGGGAAAAATAAATAAAAAATAATGATCCAATAATAAAAAAACACAAAAAGTACAGTATAACTATTTACATAGTATTTACATTCTGTTAGGTACCTAAAGTAATCTAGAGATGATTTAAATTACATGGGAGGATATGCATATGTTATATGCAGACACTACCCCATTTTTATAAGGAATCCATCAGCAAACTTGGGGCAGGGCATCATGGAACCAATCACCCATAGATACTGAAGGACAACATACAAGAGGAAAAGAAATTAGCCTATTTTAATCTAACTCACTGGGTCTCTGTCTCACCTATAACAAGAAATGAAAACTGAACTGTATTACTTAAACAATTTTATTTTTATTTTCATTTATTATTTTTTTTAGACAGAGTCTCGCCCAGTCTGGAGTACAGTGGTGAGATCTTGTCTCACTGTAGTCTGTGCCTCCTGTGTTCAAACAATTCTTCTGCCTCAGCCTCACGAATAGCTGGGAATATAGGTGTGTACCACCATACCCAGCTAACTTTTTGTATTTTTAGTAGAGACAGGGTTTTTCCATATTGTCCAGGCTGATCTTAAACTCCTGAGCCTAGGTGATCCACCCACCTCAGCCTCTCAAAGTGTTTGGGATTACAGGCATGAGCCACCATGCCTGGCCTACTTAAACAATTTTTAAAATTACTTGTTAGTATGTGTTAATTTATTTTGTAGAACATAAAATGTTAAAGTACTTATTGAGTCAACATACTTAGTCAAGATTATAATGGGTCTCAGATAATTCAAATATGTTAGTGCATAGTACCTTAAAACTATACTTCAAGTAAGTATAGCTTCAAATAAACTTGCAAGCAATTTAGAAAAGAATGGAGGCTGAGTGTGGTGGCTCATGCCTATAATCCCAGAACTTTGGGAGGCTGAGGTGGGTGGATCACGTGGGGCCAGGCATTCGAGACCAGCCTCGCCAACATGGCCAAACCCTTTCTCTAATAAAAATACAAAAATTAGCCAGGCATGGTGGCACATGCCTGTAATCCTAGCTACTTGGAGGCCAAGACATGAGAATTGCTTGAACACAGGAGGTGGACGTTGCAGTGAGCTGAGATTGAGCCACTGCATTCCAGTCTGGGCCATAGAGCGAGACTTCATCTCAAGAAAAGAAAAAAAAAATGGAATGGATGCTTTTCTTTTACAATTTCATGGTAGATTTTTAAAAATTAGATACAAGTTTTTAAAATTATAAAATCATTTGAATCAGATATTGCTAGACTTACGTGTTTCAACTTTTTCTAGGTAATGACATGTGTTTGGTGTAATAAAAAAGGTCTTTTGGCTACAAGTGGCAATGATGGCACCATCCGCGTATGGAACGTTACCAAGAAGCAATATTCACTGCAACAGACCTGTGTGTTCAACAGATTGTGAGTGCTAACATCACATGTATAACATTTAAAATAAGAGAATCCTAAACATCCCTCATCTTGATTGTGTTAATATAATCATATTGTCACTAAAAGTTTTTAAAATTTTCTTTTAGATTAGTATTACTCTATCTTCAGTGTGTGTTTTTAACTTTCCAGGATAACAATTTGGGAAACATAATTTTAAACCCTGTGTATCTGGAATTAGAATTAAATCAAGATCTACTAGTAAATAATTGTTCAGCTATGTAAAACAGTAGGCTAATTTGCCATAGGTCTTGAAGAGTTGTTTAGGAATTAGAGTAATTATGTTGCTTCTGTATCAGAATGTAGCATTTTTAATAGCTTTATAGCCAGCTGTAGCTATTTCTTTTCTGAAAACTTTCCTAGAGATGAGGGAAATAAGAATCAGTGTCTTCTGAATAATAACCGTCTGTACAACCAGTGCAAAATTTAAATGTCTTTATTGACAAGTTGTATACTACATTAAATGAGGAAAAGTCTAATATCACTCTTACATAATGCATTTTTCACATGATGACAAATGTTAATGAATGTGTAACTGTTAAATACTGCTAGCCAAGCTTTTGAAACATAAGAATCTGTTATGTATACTGTAGTTTATATGAAACCCTTATTTTAAGGTTTGAGGTTTAATTAACTTTTGAATGTTGGTAATTAGAATTGCATACGTATCTGTTATCTTCTAGGGAAGGGGATGCTGAGGAAAGCCTGGGATCACCCAGCGATCCAAGTTTCTCACCAGTTTCCTGGAGTATCAGTGGCAAATATCTAGCAGGTGCTTTGGAAAAGATGGTGAATATCTGGCAAGTTAATGGTAAGAGTCATGTAAATACTAGTAAACTTCTGAAAGTAGTTTTTTTTCGAGCACTGTTGCCTGGGCTGGAGTGCAATGGTGCGATTTTGGCTGACTACAGCCTCCATCTCCCGGGTTCAAGTGATTCTCCTGCCTCAGCCTCCCGAGTAACTGGGATTACAGGCACATACCACCACACTCGGCTAATTTTTTGTATTTTTAGTGGAGACGGGGTTTCGCTATATTGGCCAGACTGGTCTCAAACTGCTGACCTCATGATCTGCCTGCCTCAGCTTCCCAAAGTGCTGGGATTACACGCGTGAGCCACCGCGCCTAGCCTGAAAGTAGTGTCTGTTTTTTAAAGCCTTTCTCTTAGTCGTCTTTGTCCAAACAGTGTTTTCTCTTCACGTTGAAACTCACAAGCCTTCACAAGCCTTCCAGCAACTTTAAAAATCTGTGCATTCTGTGCTTCAGATTAGAGAGGAAGTACTCATTTCTTGACTTTTCTTTCTGGGAGTTTCAACTAACCTAGTAGTTATAAAATTAAAATTATTTTTATGTACCACTAAATATTCAGAGTAGGGTTTGAGGAGATGTGATGGTCACTGAATTTTAAGCTACATATTCTTTTGAATTGCTTGAAATATTTCCATTATGTTTATTTTGTAGGTACAAATTCTTATCAATTTTTATTATCTTCTCTGGAAAGTAAAACTATTGTAATATTGGGCCTATTAGTATTTTTGTTTGTTTTTACATATTTGAGGAATAGCTGTTCTGTGTCACATATTTGAGGAATAGCTAGCCTTAAGGACAGGTAATTCTTATGCTAATTTGGTTATTAGTAAGTGTTAAGAAAAGACTTAAGTGTTTGACATTTGTACATTTCGTGTTTTTCTTTACTCCCTCTTCTATAAAGCTACCATTATGCCTGATTAATAGTTACAGATAGCTGGGCGTGGTGACATGTGCCTGGAATCTTAGGGACTCGAGAGGCTGAGGCACAAGGATTGCTTGGGCCTGGGAGTCTGAGGCTACAGTGAGCCATGATCATGCCACTGCATTCACTCCAACCTGGCTAACAGAGTGAGATCCTGTCTCAAAATTTTTTTAAAAAATTACAGAAAAACATTAATTTTATTTATTTATTTATTTATTTATTTATTTATTTTGAGGTGGAGTCTCTGTCGCCCAGGCTAGAGTGCAGTGGCATGATCTCAGCTCACTGCAGCCTCTGCCTCCCAGGTAGCTGGGACTACATGTGCGTGCCACCATGCCTGGCTAATTTTTTTTTTGTGGTTTTAGATGAAACGGGGTTTCACCATGTTGGCTAGGCCAGTTTCGAACTCCTGACTTCAGGTGATCTGCCCGCCTCGGCCTGGCAGATCAAAGTGCTATGATTACAGGCATGAGCCACTGTGCCTGGCTGAAAGACATTAATTTTATGATCATGTATAGTATATAAATGACGGATCCTGCCTTCACAGTCTTATTCATCAGTAGGCTATTCTGAAATTCGGGACGGCTTGGAGTATATATTAGAATTAGGTAGTACTTGTTTTTTTCTTTTTAATAACTAAGTAACAACTAGTTAACATTTTTTCCTTCTTTAGGAGGAAAAGGATTAGTAGATATTCAGCCTCACTGGGTATCTGCCCTGGCTTGGCCAGAAGAGGGTCCGGCTTCAGCCTGGTCAGGAGAGTCTCCAGAATTGTTGTTGGTGGGACGGATGGATGGATCTCTAGGACTGATTGAAGTTGTTGATGTGTCCACCATGCACCGTCGAGAATTGGAGCATTGCTATCGAAAGGATGGTAAGTGACTGCACTTAGGTCTAGACTAAGTTTTTTGGCGCTTGTTTTTAAAAATGCCAAGTGAATATCTTGGCTCTGTTTTCAAAATTTTCCAGTTGTGGTTTAATTTTAATTAGTTACTCAATTGAAAGGTATTTATCTCCCAGCCCCCATTACATTTCTCTGCCAAAATGAGATTTAATAGTATTATAACATATTAGTCATTCATCTTTTGTGTGGCTGAATATTTATAGCAGATTCCAAGTCTCCTTTGAAAGTTAGAGGTCATAATCATTGGTAGAGGTAAAATTGTTTGTTTGTTTTTTAGACGGAGTCTCGCTCTCTCACCCAGGCTGGAGTGCAGTGGCCCGATCTTGGCTCACTGCAACCTCTGCCTCCCAGGTTCAAGCGATTTTTCCGCCACAGCCTGCTGAGTAGCTGGGACTACAGATGCATACCACCACACCCAGCAATTTTTTTTTTTTTTTTTATTTTTAGTAGAGACGGTTTCACCATGTTGGCCAGGCTGGTCTTGAACTCCAGACCTCGTAATCCGCCCGCCTTGGCCTCCCAAAGTGCTGGGATTACAGGTGTGAGCCACTGTGCCTGGCCAAGATGAAATTGTTTTTTAAAAAAATGAGTAAAGTTGAAGTAATGGAGGAAGGGAGAAAAAGGGAATTCCTGGTCTGACAAGAGATAGTAAGAAGTCTGTTTTCTTAACTGTGTTCCTTTGAACATGAATGCATCTTACTAGATGGTTGTTTGTTGTCTGGGGGAGGTGGAGTAATTCAAAGGTCATACATAGTGCCTGCTTACGTGGTATTCCATTAACAGAAGAGGTTTGTTTTGTTTGTTTAAAAATAGGTAATACCTTCATAGGGTTCAAAAATTTAAGTTTTAAGAAGTATACAGTGAAGTCTTTCTCCCATCTACTCAGTTCCAACACTCCCAGTCTACCCTCACAGATAAATACTGTTTTTACTTCTTTTGTAATCTTTCAGTGTTACATATACTTAAAGAAGCAAGTAAGAATATAGATTGTTGGAACAGAACATTTTGATAGAATATGGAAACATACTAAGTAGGGGATATTAAATAAGCAGAAAAAGAGACGTAATTTTCTTTCTATAACTTGTGTTATTTCACTTCTCAGTTTCATGGTAGATTCTGGTCCAAAAGGAAAGAACTTACAGTGACTTAAAATCAGCAAAGGAATTTGATTTTTATCTTTATTTTTCAACAGCCTTTTGAAAAAGAATGAAAGATTATAAATGAGGTAGTCCTTGTCACAGATAAGTGACACTTATTATAAGTATGTTAGTTACATGGAATCCCCAGTGTATGCCTGCATTTTGTCTAAATGCATTGAAGAGCTGTTTGGAAACTTACAATGGTTGCATTATCATATATTTGTTTAAAAGTCTCTGTCTTTTAAGTCAGGCAATGACAAATAATTCTCTTTTTCTTATTCCTTTTCTTTTGTTTTTATCATGTTAGTGTCTGTTACTTGCATTGCATGGTTCAGTGAAGACAGACCATTTGCAGTGGGATATTTTGATGGAAAATTGTTACTGGGAACAAAGGAACCACTTGAAAAAGGAGGCATTGTTCTAATTGATGCACATAAGGTAAATGTATCTTTCAAAAAATAATTTTATGGGATACAAGTATAATTTTATTACATGCATGGATTACACAGTGGTGAAGTCAGAGATTTTAGGATATCCATCACCCAAATGACATCCATTGTACCCATCAAGTAATCCCTCATCAACCACCCTCCTCCCAGCCCTCACCCTTCCAAGTCGGCCTTGTCTGTCATTCCACACTCTAGGTCCGTGTATACACATTATTTAACTCCCACTTATAAATGATAAAATGTAATATTTGCCTTTCTGTGTCTGACTTATTTCAGTTAGGATAATGGGCTTCAGTTCCAACCGTGTTGCCGTGAAATACATGTGGCTGAATAGTATTCCATTGTTTATATATACCACATTTTCATTATCCAGTCATCCGCTGATGGACACTTAGGTTGATTCTGTATCTTTGCTATTGTGAGTGGTACTGTGATAATCATGTGAGTGCAGGTATCTTTTTGAGAAAATGATTAATATTTTCTTTTGGGTAGATTGCTGGATCGAATTGTAGTTCTATTTTTTGTTTGTTGAGACATCTCCATACTGTTTTTGATAGAGTTTGTACTAATTTACATTGCCACCAGCAGTGTTTCAGAGTTCCCTTTTCACTAGTTTCTTGCCAACAACAGTTGTTTTTTGTTTTTTTAATATTATAACCATCCTGACTGGGGTGAGATGATATCTCATTGTGTGTTTTTTTAAAATTATTTTTTAATTTAAATTTTTATTTTTTTGAGACAGAATCTAGCTTTGTTGCCCAGGTTGGAGTGCAGTGGCGTAATCTTGGCTCACTGCAATTTCTGCCTCCCAGGTTCAAGCAATTCTCCTGCCTCAGCTTCCTGATTAGCTGGGATTACAGGCACCCACGACCATACCCAGCTAATTTTTATATTTTTAGTAGAGACGGAGTTGCACCGTGTTGGTCAGGCTGGTCTCAAACTCCTGACTGCAAGTGGTCCATTGACATTGGCCTCCCAAAGTGCTGGGATTACAGGCGTGTGCTACCATACACGGCTCATTGTGGTTTGAATTTGCTTTTCTCTGATGATTAGTGATGTTGAGCATTTTTTCATATGCCTATTGGCTATCTATATATTTTCTGGTAAAATAATCTTTACCAGATACTTACTTTTTCTTGTTTTTTTTTTTTTTTTTTTTTTTCCCATTTTTTTTTTTTTTTTCCGTTTTTTTTCTTTCTTGTGTTTTTTTTTTTATTGTTTAGAAATTTTTTGTTTGTGGGCAAATTTGTCTTTTTTTGTTGTGTTGGTTTTTC
>CAUYLG010004191.1:0-68684 GCA_963573385.1 Cacajao melanocephalus | reverse complement strand
GACTGCATTCTAGCCTGGGCAATAGAACAAGAATCTCGTTCTCTCTCCCTCTTTCTCTTCCTCTTTCTTTCTCTCTTACATTCTTTTTTTTCTTTCTTTCACTCTCACTTTCTTTCTTCTCTTTTTCTTTCTTTCAAAAAATAAAAAAAAAGAAAACAATTTCATTTACACAGCATATAAAATACTTAGAAGTATATTTAATTAAGGAGATATAAGACTTGTACACTACAAACTATAAAGCATTGCTGAAAGAAATTAAAGAAGACCTCGATAACTGTAAAGACATTCTGTGTTCATGGATTGGAAGACTTAATGTTATTAAAATGGTAATACTACCCCAAATGGTTGACAGACTCAGTGCAATTTCTATCAAAATCCTAGTGATCTTTTTTTTTCCCCACAGAAATGGAAAAGTTGATCTTAAAATTTGTATGTAATTGCAAGGGACCCAGAATGACCAAAATAATCTTGAAAAAGAAAAATAAGGTAGGAAGACTCATACTTTTATATTTCAAAACTTACTACAAAACTATAGTAACAAAGGCATTATGCTGATGGAATAAGGATAGACATACAGATCAATAAAATAGATTGAGAGTCCAGAAATAAGCCCAATAATCATAAGCCCAGAAATAAGCTCAATAGAATAGATTGAGTGTCGAGATATAAGCCATACACCTATGGTTAATTGATTTTCAAAAAAGGTGCCAAGACATTTTGATGGAGGAAAGAATGATATACTTGACAAATTGTGCTGGGACAAGTGGATATTCATATGCAAAAGAATGAAGTTAGACCTCTATCTCATACCATATGAAAAAATTAATTCAAAGTGCATCAAATATCTAAATTAAAAGCTAAACTACAAAACTCTTAGAAGACAACACAGGAGTAAATCTTTGTGACCTTGGATTTGGCACTAGAGTCTTAGAAATGACAGCAAAACCACAAGCAATACAAGGTAAAGTAGATACATTGGGCTTCTTCAAGATTAATAACATTTGTGTGTAAAAGGACGTATCAAGAAAGTAAGTAGAAACTCTAAAGGATAGGAGAAAATATTTATGAATGATTTATCTGATAAGGGTCTAGTATCCAGAATAAAGTACTCTTACAACTCAACTACAAATAGACAACCTGATTAAAAACTGGCAAAAGATGGGCCAGGCACGGTGGCTCATGCCTATAATCCCAGCACTTCGGGAGGCCAAGGCGCGTGGATCACTAGATCAAGAGATTGAGACCATCCTGGTCAACAAGGTGAAACCCCGTCTCTACTAAAAATACAAAAATTAGCTGGGCATGGTGGCACATGCCTGTAGTCCCAGCTACTTGGGAGGCTGAGGTAGGAGAATTGCTTGAACTTGGGAGGTGGAGGTTGTGGTGAGCCGAGATAGTGCCATTGCACTCCAGCCTGGGTAACAAGAGCGAAACTCCATCTCAAAAAAAAAAAAAAAGAAAATTGGCAAAAGACTTAAATAGACATTTTTACAAAGAAGATGTACAAATGGCCGACAAGTATATAAAAATATACTCAACATTTTTAGTCATCAGGGAATTGCAAATTATTCTACTTCACACTCAACTAGGATGGCTATGATTTAGAAAAAAGGAAAATAAGTGTTGGTGAGAATGTGGAGAAACTGGAAAGTTCATACACTGCTGGTGGGAATGTAGAACGGTGCAGCCATCGTGGAAACAGTGTGGCTGTTTCGCAAAATTTAAATATAGAATTATAATATGATCTAACAATTCTAATCCCAGATATATACCCAAAAGAACTGAAAAAAGGTATTCTAATAAATTCTTACATATGAATGTTTATAGTAGCATTATTCACAACAGCCAAAAGATGGAAACAACCCCAACGTCCATTGGTGAATGAATAAACAAAATGTGATAGAGCTACAAAAAGAATATTATTCAGCCATAAAACAAATCAAGTACTGATTGACCTTCAAAAGCTTTATGCTAAGATAAAGAAACCAGACATAAAATACCACCTGTTGTATGATTGTATTTATATTGAACATCCAGAATAGGTACATTTGTAGAGTTAGAAAGTAGACTAATGTTTACCAGGGCATGAGGAGGAGAAGTGAAGAAAGACTGTTTCATAGGTATTGGGTTCCTCATAGTTAGTGTTGTTGCAAGGATAGTACGTTTAACCTTACCTAGAGCTGAGACAAATTTACAGAATCAGCCAAAATACAGGGGTAGAAGAAGCGGTGGGAAGAGCTTTGTGGGTAATCTCAGTCCCCAGGGAAGCCATTTTTAACTTTGTTCCACAGAGGTCCTTGGGGAGGGCTGCCAGAGGAACTGGGAAAAGACCACAGGGAGGAGGAAACATCCAGCTGAACTTTGTAATAATTTTCACTGAACTCAAAGTTTCCTGGACAGAACTCAGAGGAGGGGGAAACTGAGAGTGCAGACACAGCACAGAAGCCGAAGCAGGTGGGGAGGTGCTCAACCTGAAAGCCCTGTTAGCTTTCTCAACCAGGAGGCTGGTAGCTTGAGGTAAGTTCTCAGCTCTGCTCACCCACTTCCTGGAAATAAACTTGGTGCTGTTATGGGGGCACCAAAAGCACTTGGTGCTGTTTGGGGGGCAGGCACCAAAAGGCTGGGAGTGAGACCAGCCTTTTGAGCTTTGTGAGAGCTGGGTGAGGCCAGTAATTGCTGGCTTTTCCCCACTTCTCTGGTGACCTGTATGACTTAGCAGAGGCAGTCATAATCCCCTGGAACATAACTTCATTGGCCTCAGAACCACGCTCCCATCTCAGTAGCCTCAGCAAGCCCCACCCAAGGACAGTCTGAGTTTAGACATGCCTAACCCTGCCCCCACCGATGTTCTTTCTCTACATGCCCTGGTAACTGAAGACAAAGAACATATTCTCTTAGGAGCTCTAGGACCCTGCCCACTGCCTGGTCCTCCCTTTACTACCACAGCTGATGCTCTCTTGAAAACACTACCTCCTGGCTGGAGGCCAACCAATACAAGACTAGTGCAATGAGCAAAACTATAACTAAGGACCCTCACAGAGTCCATTTCACCCCCTGCTACCTCCACTGGAGCAGGTGCTGCAATCCATGGCTGAGACTCCTGAAGATGGTTCACATCACCAGACTCTGCAGACACCCCCCAGTACCAGCCCAGAGCACAGTAGCTCCACTGGGTGGCTAGATCCAGAAAAGAAATAACGACCACTACAGTTTGGTTCTCAGGAAGCCACATCCCCAGGGGAATGGAGAGAGTACCACATCAAGGAAGCACACCATGGGACCAATAAATCAGAACCTCAGCGCTTGAGCTCCAGATCTTCCCTCTGACATAGTCTACGCAAATAAGAAGGAACCAGAGAAACAATTCTGGTAATACGACAAAACAAGGTTCTTTAACAACCCCAAAAGATCACACTGGACCACTAGCAATGGATCCAAACCTAGAGGAAATCACTGAATTGCCAGAAAAATAATTTAGAAGGTTGATTATTAAGGTAATCAAGGAGGCACCAGAGAAAGGTGAAGCCCAACTTAATGAAATTTAAAAAAAGATAAAAGATATAAAAGAAAAAATATTCAGTGAAATAGATAGCATAATTAAAGAACAATCACAACTTCTGGAAATGAAAAGGCACACTTAGAGAAATTCAAAATGCACTGAAAAGTCTCAGCAATAGAGTTGAATAGGCAGAGGAAAAAGCTTTGGAGCTCAAAGACAAGGCTTTCAAATTAACACAATCCAACAAAGACAAAGAAAAAAGAATAAAAAAAATTAACAAAGCTTCCAAGAAGTCTGAGATTATGTTAAATGACCAAACCTAAGAATAATTGGTGTTCACGAGGAAGAAGAAAAATCAAAAGTTTGGAAAACAAATTTGAATGAATAATCGAGAAAAACTTCTTCAGTCTTGCTAGAGATCTAGACATACAAATACAAGAAGTTCAAAGAACACCTGAGAAATTAATTGCAAAAAGATTATCACCCAGACACATCGTCATCAGATTATGTAAAGTCAAGATGAAGTAAAGAATCTTAAGAGTTGTGAGGCAAAAGCACCAGGTAACCTATAATGGAAAACCTATCAGATTAATAACAGATTTCTCAGCAGAAGCCCTACAAGCTAGAAGGGATTGGGGCCCTATCTTCAGGGTCCTTAAACAAAACAAGTATTGGTGAAGGATTTTGTATCCAGTGAAACTAAGCTTCGTAAATAAGGATACAGTCTTTTTCAGACCAATAAATGCTAAGAAAATTCACCACAACCAAGCCAGCACTACAAGAACTGCTAAAAGGACCTCTAAATCTTGAAATAAAACCTCCTTAAAGCATAAATTTCACAGGACCTATAAAACAAAAACACAATAAAAAAACAAGATTTTCATGCAACAAATAGCATGATGAATAGAATAGTACCTTATATCTCAATACTAACATTGAATGTAAATGACCTAAGTGCTCCACTTAAAATATACAGAATGGTAGAATGGATAAAAATTCACCAACCAAGTATCTGCTGTCTTCCAGAGACTCACCTGACACAAAAGGACTCACATAAACTTAAGGTAAAGGGGTGGAAAAAGATATTCCATGCAAATGGATGCCAAAAGCAAGCAGGAGTAGCTGTTCTTACAGCAGACAAAACAAACTTTAAAGTAACCACAGTTAAAAAAGGCAAAGAGGGACAATATATAATGATGAAAGTATATCACAATCCTAAATATATATGCGCCTAATGCTGGAGCTCCCAAATTTATAAAACGATTACTACAAGACCTAAGAGATGAGACAGACAACAATACAATAATAGCAGGGGACTTTAATCTTTCACTGACAGCACTAGACAGGTCATCAAGACAGAAAGTCAACAAAGAAACAATGAATTTAAACTATATCCTAGAACAAATGAGCTTGACAGGTATTTACAGAATATTCTACCCAACAACTACAAAATATACATTCTATTCATCAGCACATGGAACATTCTCCAAGATAGACCATATGATAGGCCATAAAACAAGTCTTGATAAATTTAAGAAAACTGAAATTATATCAAATACTTTTATGTAATAATTACATAATTTTATGTAATTTTATGTCTTGTAATTAGGTTTTCACACTTACTATCTTATGGAACCTGTTCCCTTGAAGGTCACCAGTGACCTCATAATGGTTATTTCAGAAAACCTTTTTCTCCCCCCATAATGACCTTTTTAGGGTATAGCTGTCACACAATAAATTGAATATATTTTAAGTACACAGTCTGATACTTACATATGTATATACTCATGACACCACTGTTAGGCCTCCAAGTCCAGGCCTGGCCATTTTAGCTTTGGTGACCCACACATACACCTCCAGAAAGTCCACAGGAGCCAGAAAGTCTAAAGTAACCACAAGTGACCAAGTGGCCACAGAAAGAAGTAAAACAACTTATTCCTGCCTCGACTAATTGCTCTGCAAACTTGTACCCATTGTTTCTGTTCAGCCTTGCAAAAATTTCCCCTGGACATTGAGTTTCTCAAGATCCCCATCCCTGTAACTATGGAATCTACCTCCCTTCTGATGGCAACCGATATTCCCCACCCTTATGATCATGCCTGTATTCCTTTACCCTTGTGATCACGCATCCTGTGATGCCCTCCCCTTCCCCAAGATAGAGAATCTCTTTAGCTGACTATTTGCTCCAACCTATATAACCAATCCCCTCTCCTACCCCCTTTGCCTAACTCCTTTCTCAGACTTGGCCCGCTTGCACCCAAGCGTGAAATAAATAGCCTTTTTGCCCACACAAAGCCTGTCTGGTGGTCTCTTTATGTGAGCAATGTGCATGACAACCATCACCACAATCAAATTGATTAACCAAACCATCAACCATAAAGTTTTCCTGTGCCCTCTTGTGATCCCCCTTTTTCCTCTTTGCCCCCATCTTCCTTTTTTTTTCTTGCCCCCTTTCCCTTTTTGCCCCCAACAACCGTATAGCACTTTCGGTAACCATAAATTTGTTTCAATTTTCCAGAATTTCCAGAATTTTATGTAAATGGATAATATATACTCTTTTTGGTCTTTTCTTTTTCTCAGTATAATCATTTTGAGATTCTTTTATGTAATTTCTTTTATCAATGGTTCACTCTTCTTCATTTCTGAGTAGTATTCCATTGCATGGCTATACCACAGTTTATTTTTCCAACTTATAAACACATGGTTGTCAAAACAAAGTAACGCATAGGTAACTAACTAACAGATGCATGGAACAACAATGACAACAGCACAGAAATAAATGCCACTATGCCTAAGAATCTAATGTGTGATGAAAAGGAGAGTATAAATCAATAAAGCAGGCAAATTTAAACCAAGTATTTTGGAGTTATTAAATGGATAAATGGGGCAAAAAATCTATTTAGACTCCTTACCTCACTTAATATAGCATGGGTAATTAAGATGAGCAATGACATTATTAAGATTATATAGTTTACATTTATTAAATTGATTGTAACATGATCTCCTTTTAGAAAGATTATTTAGCTGTGGTGTGAAGGATAAACTAGAAATAGTAATCACTGAATTATGGATGATAAAACAAGGAGGGTATGGTAGCATTAGGAGCATGAGTTAATATAAACAAGGCAATGAGAAGAGACGAAAGGGAAACTACCAGAGAGATTTCAAAATTTCAGAGGAAAAAGTAATAGGGCATCATATTTTTCTAACTGCAATTTAATTGAAGCAATCCCTTGTTTCCAGGCTTGTCTTCAGGTGACAGAGACTTGTAATTTCTCTTGGAAGAACATTTTACTAGGAGACTAGGATTAAACAAGCTATAAATCTAGTTCATTCACAAACTTTATGATCTTAGATAAGTTGTGTAACCTTCTGGACTGTTTGCTTCCTCTCTGGTAAAGGTCAACTCTACGACTTCTTTCCACTTCAGATTTCTTGGATAATAACTTATTATCTTGAACTGCATCTCCAGTAGGCCCTAAGGCAACAGACCAATTCAGTTGGAAATGAAAATAATAAGTGAATTGTATGGACTAACTACCATGCTCAGGGCCCTGGTGAAGAAGGTGACTATAATCTAGGTTAAAAGTCTTCTTTGCACATTGTGTTTTCTCTTAATAATGAAGGAAGCTGTGCAGAGAGGAATAAGATTACAGGGTACTAATTTGCTTCTGCTCTGCTGGGTCAAATGGCACTCAAGAGGTTGAGTGTAATCAAACACACGCAAGTTCTGGGAAGCAAGAAGACTAGCATTTGGTTACTTTTGAGAAGTTACAGGTCAATAGAGACTGCCTCTTAAGAAGACCTAGAGGAAAATGCATCTTTTTAATTAATCTCTTGTGTTTCTCTGGCTCATGCCATTATAATAGATAAGACCAAGGGACGCCTCTGGTGATTCATTAGAACTCTTATGCTTACAGATTACTCTTTGGTCTCTAAATGCTTCTCTGTGGTAAGAAGAGTAGTTAACAGAGGGAGCTGGGATCCCCAGAGGACCTTATTAAAACTGTTGTGGTTTTGAAGTGATTAACATGTAAATGAATTAATGTGGTCAATGATCCAAGCTATGCACACAGAGCATATCTAGGAGGCAGAGGCTCATACAGTCCAGTCATACTTAGGAGGAAACGGTTTAACATTTAGAAGTGAATTCTGGAAGAAAGATGAAAAAAGAATTCAGAATTACTGCTTTTATTTCAGAAACACTAAACATGAAATGACAGAAGATTAGAAGATCTTGGTAGAGTTTGTACATGTTGCTTTAGAATAGATTCCTGGAGCAAAAGTAGAAATGCCTTACCATTAGAGCAAGTGGATTAGCTCAAGAGGCTATACTAGGCTACCTTTGCACACCTGGTGGCACTACATCATATTGGCAGTCAGCAAATATCACCAACTCCCTTATATGTGACACTTGTGATATCTCAGAGGCCGATTAATCTTACTCCACTGTATAGAATAGATTAGAGGGTGGAGTGAGCTAGCTGATTTCAACTCTAGGTGAATGTTAGAAACAAATACTGAAATTGGAAGTCAGAAAGAGAGGCAGGTTATGTAATTTTATGTCTTGCAGTTGGGTTTCCACACTTACTAACTTATGGAAACTGTGAATGTTAGAAACAAATACTGAAAGTCAGAAAGAGAGGCAGGTTTTTGTGAAAAGAAGTTAAATTTTGACTTGTTTAATAATAAGATCTCTTGAGTAAAGAAAACTATCTTAGGAGTTCATCAGTTTCCTTCACAGTCCTAACTCACTAGGGATGTCAGAGTTAGGGTCATTATAGCATTTTATGTGAATTACAGTTAGTTGTAGCATGTTTGCATTTACTGATTTTTATAAGATAAAGTTGCTTTACTACCATTTGCCTACAAATTGTAATGGGAATTAAAATCTATGAGTTTGTGATGTGAATAGTTCTCCTAGGGTTGGACAGTGCACACCTGCATGACTATTGGCAAACCCATGTCAGATTAGATATTTATTTAAAAATAAATGGCTCACCTACTTTTCTAAAGTTTGTCTTTAAAATGCCTACCAAAGATACAGGTAGGACTGATTGAGAAAGGGCAGAAAGTAAAGGTCTGAAAATGGAACCCTAGGGAATTCTTATAAAAAGAGAGAAGAGTCAAGAAAGAAGAATAAAAAGATGTAGTCTTGGAAGTATTAGGAAAATTAGACTTAAGCAATGTCACGAAAATTTTAAGCATTGTTTCCTCATAATTGCAAAATGGGAAGTATTGTCTCTGCTTTCATTTTTTGGAAGAGTTTGTGAAGGATTGGGGCTAATTCTTTAAACATTTGATACAATTCACTAGTGAAGCCTCCTGGATATGGCCTTGACTGTGTGGAATATTTTTTGTTTACTTATTTGATCTCTTGTTATAGATGTGTTAGATTTTCTATTTCTTCTTGAGTCAGTTTTGGTACTTTGTGTCTTTCTAGGCCTTTGTCTTTCTCATCTAGGTTATCCAATTTGTTGGCATATGTTGTTGTTCATAGCATTCCCTTATAATCATAATCATTTTTATTTCTCTAAATTTGGTAGTAATGTTTGTATTCTTGATTTTAGATATTTCAGTGTTTTCACTTTTTTTTCTTGGTCAATTTAGCATAGCAAAAAGTTTGTCAATTTTCTTGATCTTTTCAAAGAATTTTTTGGTTTAATTTGTTTTTCTCTATTGCTTTTATAGTCGCTATTTAATTTATTTCCACTCTAGTCTTTATTATTTCCTTCCTTCTTCTTGCTTTAGGTTTAGTTTGTTTATTCATTTATTTCTAGTTTAAGGTAAACAGTTCCTTTATTTCTAGTTTAAGGTAAACAGTTAGATTATTAATTTAATATCTTTTTCTTTTTATAATTTGGTGTTTATAAATTTCCCTTTAAGCACTGCTTTAGCTGCAGCCCATAAGTTTTGTTATGGATTTTTTGAGTGTGTTTTTGTTTCCTTTAATCTCAAATTATTTTCATGTTTCCCTCATGATTTCTTCTTTGATTCATTATTTAGGAATGTGTTGTTTAATTTTCACCTAATTGTAAATTCCCCAAATTTCCTTTTTAATTTTTAATTTAATTTCATTATGGTACGAGAAAACTGTATAGTTTTAATCCTTTTAAATTTATTGATTGTTTTCTTTGGTTCTTTTATTATAATTTCTATCTCTTAATTGATATTCTATGGTTAATGGGACGTAATTCTTATACTTCTCTTAGTTTCTTATTTGTGATTTCTTTTAGTTCTTTGAACGTGTTTAAAATAGCTGATTTAAAGTCTTTGCCTCGTAATTTCAATATCTAGCTTCCTCAAACTTTCTTTTTTTGTTTGACTTTTCTGTAGACCATATCTTCTTGTTTCTTTGCATGTTTTATCTTTTTCTTTGTTGAAAACCGGATATGTATATTTTATTTTACTTTTGCATCGAAACATTTTATTTATTTATCTTTACAGTTTTATCTTTTTTTGGGAAATAGTAATATTTTAAGTCATATAATGTGGCAAGTCTGGAAATTTCACTCGCCCCCTTGGGGTTTGTTGCTGCTGCTTGTTATTGTGTTTGCTATCAGTTTGTTTACTGACTTTTTTTTTTTTTTGGCCAGTGTTGTCCTTGCCTTTATGAAGAGGTGGTTTTTGACTGTTATGCTGCTGTTTCCACTGACTTCATTCATGCTATTTTGTCATGCCTCAATCAACCTGCATCCTTCAATGTCTGGAACCAGTAAGTCTCTTAGCCTTCACTGATGGGCTTTGCGTGTGTGTTTCATTAGTCCTTCAATGTTTAGCTGGGCAGTTTGCAACTCTGCCTTAGCCTTCACTTCTTGCTCTCACAGAGCTTCAAGGTCAGTCTTAGGTAAGATATTCGGTACTTCTTAGATCATTCCTAGGTCTTCAAATGGCCTTTGGCCTATATACAGACTTCTGTGTGCTTGTGCATGGCTTTCTATAGTTTCAGGAATATGTTGGAGTTTTTCAGAGCCCCCCTATGGACATTTCATTATTGAGCTTTTCTTTTAAGTGTTTTGGTCAGTTTCTTGTTCTTCCACTATTATCATCTCCTCAGGCAGTGGCAATGTTAAATAATTGGTGCTTATTGTTTTCCACACCCTCCCCTCCACAAATGTTGTTTACAATGAGCAAGTTCTGAATAAGATCAAAGAGAGGCAAGTCTTGCTAATGGAGGTTGCAGGAATGTGCCAGATAGACAGGTCAAATAATGACAATTCTCTGAGAATAGTGTTTTTGGGGCGCTCCAAACCAGCTTTGCCAATTCTAGTGGCTTCAAGGCTGCTGTTTCTCACCATTATGGCAGTGTTGTTGGTTTTCAAGACTATTGGAGAGCTGGGGAGAGGAAGAAGAGAACAGGCCAAGTTAAAACACCACAAAGTTGCTGCTCACTCTTTTTATCTAGATACAGCCAGTTTTCTTGAGTAAATGCTTCTTGAATTATTGAAGTCTTTGGTTAATTTCCAGAGTTCAGACAAAGTTATTTATTTATTTATTTATTTATTTATTTATTTATTTGAGATAGAGTCTCACTCTGTCACCCAGGCTGGAGTGCAGTGGCATGATCTCGGCTCACTGCAAACTCTGCCTCCAGGTTCAAGTGGTTCTCATGCCTCAGCCTCCTGAGTAGCTGGAATTACAGGCATGCACCACCACACCCAGCTAATTTTTGTATTTTTAGTAGAGACAGAGTTTCACCATATTGGCCAGGCTGGTCTCAAATTCCTGACTTCAAGTGATCTGCCTGCCTCAGCCTCCCAAAGTGCATGCAGGGATTATAGGCACGAGCCACTGTGGTGGGCAAGAAGAAGTTATTTTGACATTTTTTTTGGCCAGTGTTGTCCTTGCCTTTATGAAGAGGTGGTTTTTGACTGTTATGCTGCTGTTTCCACTGACTTCATTCATGCTATTTTGTCATGCCTCAATCAACCTGCATCCTAGAGCACAGACTCTTCATTATTTCCCACAAAATCCAATTACAGCAAGTAATTAATTTTTAATAGACTTTATCTGAGTCTATTTGAATAATTGACAGATAAAGTTCCATTTTTTTTTGTATGTTACCTTTTGCCATCTTGGTGATTTTACCATTTTTTCCCTTTGCTTATTTCCTACCGCATCTCCAGATGCCTCTCCCTGTACTAATAAGCCTATTCTTTCTTCTTTGAATCCTACTTGGTGTTATTTTCTTCTCTAATCACTGTCCTAAACCAAAGAAGTTCTATTAGAACTTTGGAGGAATTCAAATGAATTAGAATTATGTCTTGTTATATATATTTAAGTCCTAGGTAAGTTCGATATAGATAATTTCAAAATGCCTTTTTAAGCTATGCAATGACATTTTGGCTGGCTGTTGCTTGTGAAATCACCAACATCTCCATCCTTTTTATTTCTTTATTTGTCTCTCCACACCTGAATTAGTTTTTCTCCTTTCATAAATGAGACCTATTTTTTTGTAACTTGTAGAGAGGAGAGAAAATTTGGGTGAGTAAAGAGGCTAAGGTGAAGATAAGAAAATAGTGGAGGAGGAAGGCATACCATCTGTTTTCCTTATACTGATTTTGAGCCCCCTGTAGAGGCAGAAATTTAGAGATATAAGTGAATTGAAATATGTTCAAAAGGAACCTGTGGGGTGTGCAGAAAATACACACTCTATTCTAGCACTAATGGGGTATTCTAAAAAATTGGGCATGTATTAGGCTACAAAGGAAGCCTCAATAATGGAGACATTGTAGCTGCATTTCTTTTTGGTCAGAAGCAAGACAGGGATAGCCATTATCAGTGCTACTCTTCATTTTCCTCCAGTAGTACGTTTGCAGATGTATCCTTTAGTGTATACATTAGATGATACTGTTTGGATATTCATCCCCACTCAAATGTTGAAATGTAATCCTCAGTGCTGGAGGTGGGGCCTGGTGGGATGTGTTTGGATCTTGGATAGGGGGGCGATCCCTCATGGCTTAGTGTTGTCTTTGTGATAATAAGTTCTTGTGAGGTCTGGTCATTTAAAAGTGTGTGGCCCCCCCATCCCCAATTTGCTCCTGCTTTTGCCATATGATGCGCCTGCTGCTCCTTTGCCTTCTACCATGACTATAAATTTCCTGAGGCCTCCCTAGAAGCTGAGGGGATGACAACATCATACTTCCTGTAAAGCCTGCAGAACGGTGAGCCAATCAAACCTCTTTTCTTTGTAAGTTACCCAGTCTCAGGTACTTCTTTATAGCAATGAAAGAACAGGCTAATATAGTATGGATCGTGCCTAGAACTTTTTGGGCAGCAATAGAAGGGCTTTGTATATGCAGTACTGAGTGTTCTTGTTGCTAGTTGAGTGAATTTGTAGTGTTAGGGTGAGTAGTGTGAGATTAGATTGATTAGATAATTCCTGTGCTGTGCATAAACATTGTTTTTGGCTGTATAGCATTGAATTCTCATTGCTTATCTCTATTGGAGAGTCTGCGATCTACTTAATATATCTTAATATCTTCCTTTTTTGCTTAAATTAGGTGAGTGGATTTTATTAAATTACATTTGAATATTTGACTGATAGAAAGGGGATCTTGCTAAAGCCAAGATAGTAAAAATAGTATAGTAGTAGGGCTGAATGAAACAATAAGATAAATATAAAACTCAGGAAGTTCAGTAGGTAACTTTGTGAATCAAATTCATAGGTAACTCTAACATCTATATAGTGATTATGCCACAAATCTGTGGGGAATGGTGGATTATTTAGTATATTGTGCTGTTAAAACTGTATGGAGAAAAATAAAGTAGCTGGGTCTTGTACAGATGTAAATTTTAGATGAATTAAAACCTAAATGTAAAAGACAAATCTACAAAGATAATAAATATACTGTAAGAAAATGTGTTTGTGGCTTTGGGGTGAAGAATGATTTCTAAATCAAGATCCCTAAAGCTCAATAAGGTAAAAAGAAATGATAATGTTGATTCCTTCAAAATTAAGGATTTCCATTAAAAAAAGACACCATAGACAAAGCTAATAAACTAGGACCATATTAAAAAAAGATACTTGTGATTTTGGATACATCAAAAAATTAATATATGAGAAACTCTTATGATTTACTGAGAAAAACTAGAGGTCTAATTTCAAGGTGGGAAATCATTTGCATAGACAGCATGGGAAAGGGAAATACAAATGGCCCAATTTGACTAATAATTAGAGTGATGCAAGTTGAGATTCCATACTCAGTGGATTGATAAAAGTAGATAGTTTTATAATACTAAGTGCTGTTGAGGTTATGGAAAGACTGGAATGCTCATGCACTGCTGGCAGAAGTGTAAGTGACTATAGCTACTTTCAGTCATTACCTTAGTGAAATCGAGTATGTGTATGTACTATGACTGAACAATACTTGCTGTGTACATATGTCAAATAAATTCTCACATAGTAGGTGAAATGTAAAAAATATGTTAATTGCTGTGTTTACAGGAGTTAGAGGTAGCCTATAATTCCATCACTAGGTGATTGCCTAAGTAAGTGTGGTGCATGCTGAAATACTGTGCAGCAGTTACTTTGAACCAAAAGTACATAACCAGTATCTAAAAAGAGTTTTAAGTTACCTATAGCTCCATACTACCTGGCTTCAGTAAGAAGCTAGTTGAAGGCTTAGTCAGCTTACTTGTAAAATTGTATCCCTTTTGTGTTCTCTTCTGTGTTTTGGTTGTCAGAAGTTTCAGAGCTCAAATTAATCATAGTAGCTATTTTAGTCCTTCCACTAAATATCTCTGTGCCCACTTCCCTTGGATTGTTCTATCCTCATTTTAGAGCCATATTGGAATTCTGTATTTTAATTGGAAGACTTTGAGGTCATAAATAGAAATAAAAGGTTTCTGTTGGACCTAAACAATCATCTTACTATTTTATTTTTGACGGAGTCTTGCTCTGTTGCCCAGGCTGGAGTGAAGTGGCTTGATCTTGGCTCACTGCAGCCTCCACCCCCCTGGGTTCAAGCAGTTCTCCTGCCTCAGCCTCCCAAGTAGCTGGAATTACAGGCACCTGCCACTATGCCTGGCTAATTTTTATGTTTTTAGTAGAGACAGGGTTTCACCATGTTGGCTAGGCTGTTGTCAAACTCCTGACCTCAGGCAATCCACCCATCTTGGCCTCCCAAAGTGTTGGGATTACAGGCATGAGCCACCGCTCCCAGCCCATCCTATCATTATTGGCTCTCTCATTAAGAAAAAAAGAAAAGATTAGAAAAGAAATAGATTTCCTCTGACCTAGGAGACTATTAAAGAAAGGAAAGGGGATGCATAAAGCAACCATCTGAAGATGGAAAGAGACGTATGTTGCTCCATGGAAGTATATGATGAATAGCCACTCACCTGAATGAAAAACATCTTTTAGTAATCAGAAGGCTTTCCCAAAAGGCAGATTTTCCTCTGGATAGCCTTCATATTCCTAAGGACATTGGATAAGGATGAGGAACTTTAACAAAAGCAAAGGACATGAAATCTCTTGAAGATATGAGAAGCTGTGAACACTTGTCTTAGAGGGTGCCATGGGGAAAATTATTTTTCATCAGTTTCCATGTAGTCCACTAGGTGGTGGAGGTTACATGAAAACTCTACTGTGTAAACACTGAATTGCTACAAACTGTGTTTCCTCTTCTTTTTCAAGTAAAAGCCCAAGGAAACCTGTACAATATAATAAAAGCTGAAGGGAGAACTTTGTAGTAAGCCCTATATTAATAACAATAGCAGTGTCAGGCTGCAAAATGAGGATAGGTACCATACCAAAAGAGATTGTCTCCAAATGTGTTTTTGTTTCTTTTGTTTACAGAAAAAGTACAACTGACATTTTTTCCCCCCGTATTTGTTCCAAAGATCACCTCGAATGCAAGGAGTCAAATTTTGATGAGTATATTTACACAGTAACTTTTGTACCTTAAAAAATTCATTTCTCGTCTACTGCAGTTACTAATATTTCATGCTCATTATTTAAACACATTAGCAGGTCATCGTGTCATATGTGATGGGATTTAGCCTACTTTTTGTGTGAATATATCACTTTAATTTGAATGATAAAACAGTGCCTGATTAATTATGTGCCCCCTAATGACCCTTAGAGAAGAAAGGAAGCTCCTTGAATACTAGATTTGTACAACCACAGTGACCTTATAAAGGGTGCATTCCTTTTAAAATTAATTTCTCAGAACAAAGCATAGTGAAGTCATTACTAAGCAGCCTCACAACTGTAGCAATCCTTCTAAAGGTTGTAGATTCTGGCTGATGATGTCACTGACGCAAAGTAAAAAATGCAAAACAGGTAGTCTTAAACAAGCTTTGTGGTGAGACCAGCTGCATTTTGGCCATGGCTTTGCGGAGCACTCTGGGGGCAGTGTGGCTGGGGCTTCTCCTCAACTCTCTCTGGAAGGGTGAGTAGGCTTCTTCACCATTTAATTTTATAAAAGTGTATAAAATTGTCTTAAAATTTGGACTAATTTTTAATTGAAAAACAGAGAAGTCAGCTCTAACAGTCACTGTACCTAAGGGTCAATCAACAAGTCAAACAGCAGCATTCAAGTGACAGCCCTCTTTGTTTAATGCAGTTGCAGAAAGCAAGGACCAAGTGTCTCAGCCTTCCATGGTGGCATCTTCGGAGGGAGCTGTGGTGGAAATCTTCTGTAATCACTCTGTGTCCAATGCTTACACTTTCTTCTGGTACCTTCACTTCCCGGGACGTGCACCAAGACTCCTTGTTAAGGGCTTAAGGCCTTCTCAGCAGGGACGATACAACATGACCTATGAACGGTTCTCTTCATCACTGCTCATCCTCCAGGTGCAGGAGGCAGATGCTGCTGTTTACTATTGTGCTGTGGAGGACACAGAGGCAGGGAACCCATGAAGAGCTGAACAGAAACAGAGATCATGGCCTTTGCAGGAGGCAAAACAGAGACGAGCAATAACTTTTTCCTTCTTAATTCAGTGTTACTCAAGCTTTTTCATTTGGTACTGCTATTAGAAAAAAAATTGAGTCCAGACACACTGTATATTAGTGAATATCTATAAAAATATGCTTTCAAATTTTTTATTAATTTTTTTCTTGAGACAGGGTCTTGCTCTGTTACCCAAGCTGGAGTGCAGTGGCATGATCATAGCTCATTTTAGCTTTGAACTCCTGGGTTCCAGGGTAGCTTGTACTCAGCCTCCTGAGTAGCTGGGACTATAGGCACGTGCCACCATGTCCAGTGAATTTCCCCCTTTTTGTAGACATGAGTTCTCTCTCTGTTGTCCAGACTGGTCTCAAGCTCTTGGCTTCAAGTGATCCTCCTGCCTCAGCCTCCAAAAGTGTTGGGATTACAGGTGTGAACCAACATACCTGGCCCAGAAAATATGGTTTAAAAGAGTGATTATTTCAAATAATCATCTTGATATTTGGAACACTTTTGACTCACTTTTATGAGATCTGATTACGTTATTTTTATTTTTCCCTCATAAAATGGCTGATGATGAACTTGTGATAGTAGTAAGAGGCATGTCAACTCTTCCATATTCTTTTAAATTCAGACAGACTGGAGTGCAGTGGCATGATCGTAGCTCACTGTAGCCTTTAACTCCTGGCCTCCAGTGATCCTCTACCTTGACCTCCCAAAGCACTGGGATTATAGGTGTGAGCCACCAGGCCCATACAACTCTTTCATTTTCTTATTGCTCTCTGTGCTTACATTTTAAATATTATCTGCTAGCTTCAGTCTCTTTGCAGCAATATTTTCAAAACATGTATCCATTTTGTAAAGGGTGGTTTAGTTAACACTGGGTAATGTAATAAGAAGTGAAAAGGGAATGAAAAGTGAGTAGCTGCTACCAACATCCCTGCATTTGGAACCTCAATCCCTGGCTCAGGATACTTTGCTTATAATCTAGCATACAGTCACATTGAGGGTGCCAGTCAGTGAGTATATGAAATATTAGTAAAATGGAATCTCCTTCATAATATTTAAACTAAAAACAAATGCAAGTGGAAGTATTGATTTCTAGGTGAAAAGCTATCGTAGGGATCCTGAGACTATAGATGGAGAGCAGAGCTGGAGAGCTCACCAAACAGGCCCACGTGAGTGCTGTGGAGCTGTCTGAGGTCTCTGAATTGGTCTGTTCTGTCAGCTGCTGGGTTTGTCTGCACCGATGGTGAAGTTTTCTTGGGGGCAGTAGCTAGGCTTACCTGAACTCTTCAGCTGTCTGAGGACCTGCTCTGGAGGGTTATCTGTGTCTGCCACTGGCTCCATGAGAAATCTGAAAGGCTTGCCATGACTTCCTACTGTGTCCTATGTCCTCTGACTTCACTGCTACCGTTTTTCTTTGATGGGGCCATGAAAACCACCTACAGTAACCTCCTGTACCTTCTGAAAATCAGGGTGCCACAGAGAATGGGTGGTATTTGTAAGACTGTGTTACTTTCATTTTCTTCCAAGGATTAGTGTTATCAATTGAATTACATTCCATGCCCTTTACCGCCCCCCTAAAAAGGATGTTTTTTGGGGGTAGGGGACATAGGTAAGTCCTGGCCCTCAGTACTTTAGAATGCAAACTTATTTGGAAATAGAATCTTTATAGTGGTGATACAATTAAAATGAAGTCATTAGGATGGGTCCTAAGCCAATAATGACCGGCATCCTTATAAAAAGAGGAGATTTGAACACAAAGACAGGCACGTATAGAGGGAAGACAATGTGAAGAGGCATAGGGAGAAAGTATAACAAATGTAGTATTAAGAAAAAATTAACTTAGTGATTTTATTTTTAAAAAATCCACTACATAAAAATGATTGTGATATGGAACAATGTTATATTCCACCAAAAATAATATGCATATGCACTTCAGAACTTAAAGTATAACAAATATAGTATTTTTTAGAAGCTTGAGAGAGCATGGGTGTAGTTAGGACAAGAACATGGCAATAAACTGTGTGGGCAGATTGAAATTCAGATGTGAATGAAAATATTTGGCAGATGCTGTGTAGACACATAAGGATCTCAAGATCCAGTTTACATTTATTTTCCCAGTGATACCTTGGAACTACATAAATTGCCTAGAAATTAGATGTGATCTCAGGAAAAGATAGGAAAATTCTGATTTGACTGAGATTTGGTTTCTGATACCTGGTAGAATATAGCTTTAAATAGAAGTTAAACATAGTTATGAAAAATAAAAGGTTTTTTTTTTGCCCTTCTTATCTATTTTTGTGTATTGAAATTATATCCCTTACATAAAAACCTTGCTTTCTTGGACATGTATGAAATGATGAAGACTTTGGTATAAGGGATAATACTGTCTTAAACCACATAAGGGGAAGACACTCTCAATAGAACTTTCATGGATGAATAGAATTCCCTTTGGACTCATTTTTGAACATCTGAACAATAAAACAGAAGATTTAAAAAATACACATAAACATTCACAAATTCATCTGTAACATCTTTTGCATAATCATTGTTCTAGTATTTAACTGGATTTTTCCATAGATAATCTTCTACAGCCACTTTCTCTCCTGCTTTTCTATATTCTTTTACCAGATTATCTCAAAATGTATCTCTGATTTTATTATTTCATAAATAAAATGTTTCATGCTTTTAAATTTTATATATAAGAAAAAGAAGACAAAAACAGCAAATCTAAATAGAGGTACCCTCTACTTAGTAAAGCTGCCATATTATGAACCCAATGAAACTTTTCTGCTTTACTTTCTGCTGCTACATCCCCTATCTCTTTGGGTCACCAAATAAGTTTATTCTCTATCCTTTAAGACCTATTGGCATTATCGCCTGTATGAATTGTATCAGATTATTTTCTCTGCCTGAAATGCCCTCTTTCTCCCTTTATTCAGATTCTATCCCAATCCTTATAACTGCCTCAGCTGAGGACTCTCTCCCTGTCTGTGCTACTATAGTACAATGATCCCCAAAGTGTTTGACTGTGTACTATTATCAGTAAAATATGTTATGTGTTACTCCTCCAATATATGCGTATTTATATGCTCACAGATTATGATAGTGTGTGTAACAAACAAAAACAGAAATTTGGAAAGTTTGAGATAAATACAATACTAAATGTTATGATTTTTTTCTTGCACACGGGGATCCCCTTGTGTAGCACATCCCTGTCCCTTCTACAGGATGAACTAACTAGACTAACTTGATCTTTAACTAGTTGGCTAAATGTCTTAAGCTTTGTGAAACTCTTTCTTTTCTGATTTGCAAGAAATATCTGTAATGATTTTCCATTGATAAAATTCTTGCACATTTTACTTCAAATTTTTAATAGTCCTTCCCCTGAGTAAGGGTTCATTTACCAAAATGGATGGTGAGCTTCTTGAGTGCAAGGATGATGTCTTGTTCCTCTGTTTATTTCTCAATGCAAATGGTAGCTTACATTTAACAGGTGCTGTAAAGTGATTTGTGAGGATCAGCCGACTCACTGGGCTTTCTCCTGGAATTGTCAGGATGTCAAGGCTGTTCTTAAGTAAATCCCTGGATGAGAAACCCTCTCTGTGAAGGACAACCATTTGTGATGAATGAAGGGAAACAGAGCTCTTACTCCTTTGCTTGGGGTCCAGCATATAAGATGACCTCTCATATGGATTTCTGCTAGTTTTGTGAAAGTTTCAATCATCTGACAATTATTTATTGGGTGCCTATAATTTGCCAATCACATGGTTTTTTCTTTATACCTGTCTCATAAAACGAAATACCCATCCTCAGAGCTTCTCTTCAACAGAAAGACACCAAACTAAAAAGAAAAAAGCATGACTCTTAGGAGGAGAAGTTCTAAAACACAATCTAGACCATCTTCCCATGGGATGCTTGATTTTCTCAGCAGCATCACATCAAGGGAATTGCCAGTATTTTCACAACAGCTTCTTGCAGCAGGGTTCTTCCTGCTTCCATACTGTCCATTCAAACTCCTGGCAGCTGTGAATTGAAAAGCAATTATTCTTTATGTTGAGGAAACATCTGCGTGGCTTCTACACCTTTGGGAATCTGAAACATTTCACATTTCTCCTTTACATATTTTGAACCAGATACAACATTTCCACTGAGTAGTTTTTTTCCATATTAAATATTTGTAAGTTATCCCAACCATGACATATATATATATATGCTAAATATGTATATATATATATGCTACAATTTTGATTTCTTTCTTTGTTGCACATTTTGAACGGTTTCCAGTTGGCTTGTATTTCTCTTAATATAGAATTCTTAGAACTTAACAAAGCACTTCAGATGTGGCTTGATCTATTTTAAACTACAAGAAAAGAATGAGGAAACTGGGTCAAGGTGAGGCAAGGTAAATATATTAAACCCACAGACACTACACAAATCTTTTCAGTCCACTGAGACATGGATGACCACTGATTCTTGATCTCTTTTATTTGGAGGTAGGAGGGCAGAAGTTCAAACTGCAGATTTGCCTACACCTTTCTTTTGAGAGTTCCTTAACTTATGTGAAGTATGATTGGCTTAGTTGAACTGTATTTTTTGTCAGTTTCATGGGAAAAAGCACTGATTTCTATCTGTACTAACTTTATTTTGTGTTGATTTTTCTTTGATACTTCTAAAATAAATACAATCTACATTTCAGAGTCTAATATTTGCAAAGGGCTTTGTCATTAGTTTACATGAGTCATTTCTTGTCTTGGGTAATCAGTGAGATTTACAGAATTCTGATTTTTTTTTTTTTTAAACAAACAGTACTTGTTATGTTGCTAAGGCTTACCTTGAACTCCTGGTCTCAAGGGATCCCACCCCCACCCCTGCCCCATCTCAGCCTCCCAAGTAGCTGTGACTATAGGCATATGCCACGGTGCCATGCTAGAGTTCTGATGTTTGCAAGTAGTTTCTTGGGAAAGGCAGTAGACAGCCTTGGTGAAGCACCTGGAGTCTCAAAGTGATACTCTTTGACAGTGCTCTGTGCTACTCTCATTATCTTTGCGTTGTGATGTGCATGTCTCAGTGGCAGTCCAGTTAAGGAGTAAAGGAAGTTATCCTGAGGGGAGCACAGACATCTACCTGCAGCATTTTGGGCACATTCCCCATTGGCCCACCCATCTCACATTTGACCGACCTCTAAATGGACAGCACTACACCCAGTTTACTATGGTTTGGAGAAACAGTTCATGTCAACATTCTGTGAATGTCATGGTTCTTTCAACGGAAATCGAAGAGTTGGACAGAATAGCTAAAATGTGGTACAGACGGGGCACATATGGCAAATTGATAAGATAGAGTCAAATTTTGATCAAACTTTCTGTACATAAACCTGTGCCAGCATAGCAGTGAACAAGAGGTGCAGGAGAAGGTGGATGATCTTTGAGTGTTGGTGATTTAGAATTAACTAACCAGCGGTTGTTTTGGTTCAGTGGCACACACATGCGGGATCAGCATTTGGTATAATGCATTCAATTGACAATATGACCTTTCAAGTTCTATTTAACCTATTCAAGATTGATTGTGCAATTTTATTATGATAAGGAAGCTACTTTCCAATATTATATTGTCTTTAATAGAAAGTAAATGACCAAAATTGATATTCTCACTGTGTGATTTAGTAGAAAATGCCTTTGAAGTCAGTAAAATATGGGTTAAAAATCTTTGTTCTTTTTCCTTTAGGGTGATAAGCAAATTATTCAATTTTCCTGAACTGTGGTGTCCTCATCTCTAAAATGGGGCATCTTAAGAAGAATAAATGTGACAAGGAATGTAAAGGGTTTAATGTTATGCTCATAGTGGCATTTGATGAATAACTTCTTTGTTAATCTCATAAATCAAAGGAGATAAGCTGAATAGCTACTGAGGCTATGTTGTTCAATTCTGAAATTTCAGTCTATGCCCTAGGAATTATTTGGGTACTGCTGGTGATTGTGTGCAGTGTATTCTGTGGATGTCCCTGAATCCTTCCCTACCTGCTCAGCAGTTAAGAGGCAGTTCTTTAAATGGAAGCAAACATGAAGAATAACTTTCCTAGTTTTGAGTAATAATAATAATAATATGAAGGGTTCTGCAACAGTTCTGTCATTGAAAATGGCTGCCCATAAGTTGTAACCATGATATAAATTCAGAGGAAAACTTTCCTCTTTATATAGCTGAACATGCTTGATTAATAAACATGGTTAGTTCCTTCTATAAGTACACTTTAGGGTGAACCACTAAACAATCAACAATTTCTAGAAAAAAATTAAAAAGATGAGTCTCCTAAAGATTTAGTTCACTTGTGCCTCTTGACATTAATCGTTAAATGAATGAAGTCAAACAATATCTGAGCCACTTGCATGATCTAGGCATAATCTTTTGTGCTGTATCTATAAAGGACAGAGAAAGTAGGGATTAGAAAAGTAATCAAGGCATTAAAGTCTATACTAGACTATTGAATTAGTTAAACTTGTTTTGCCTTTTTATGTTGGTCAAATGCAGTATAGCTATGCTCATACATGCATTCGTAGGGCAGCATTAAACTCCAGTGTCAGGGGGCTGGACATCCTCTGTTTTCCTCTTCAGGTCTATTCTGTCCTGCTTTGTACCCCAGGAGGCTGACTTTTACATGTTGTGTGGACTGGTCTCCCACGTCCCTTTGCTTCTGCTTGGGTTTACCCCAGTGGGAGGTATTAGCAGGAGAGAGTGGTCAAGATATTTGTATTCTACGATCCTTTCGTTCCTTTACTGAAGTCCACAGCTCCTGTTGGGTGTACTCTCCCTCAGTTACAGGTGTCCTGAGATTAGGGTAATTTCATCTTCTCCTGTCCCTTTGGGCCTAGGAATGGTGAAATATTCTGGCTGTTATTTAGCCCCAGGTGCTTCACCTTCCCTTGTAGTCTTCCCTAAATTTTGCACATACATTTAAAAATATTCTCTTCGTTAAACTTTTTTTAAAAATGATTTTCTTGTGTTGATTGCCAGGACCCTCAAAAAGGCAACACTAACACTCGTTTTAGGCTTGAGGCAGAGAGAGAAGAAAGAGGAGAAATTCACTATCTGTTTCCATTTACGACAACTCTCTCTGGAACTTGAAGATTATTGTTTAAAGGCACCTTACCAATTTCAGAGAAAGACATTATATGGCTAAGGTTTCAATTATTAAAGTAGGAGATCTTTAGCAAAGCATTCAGAAAGAATTATGTTTCACTTTTTTTTCTGGTCAAAGAGGTTTTTCATCCTTTCCTCAGAATATATAGTGAACATTATTTGGACAGTATTTTAAAAGAAACAGAAGGCAAATCAGAGGAACAACTTCTTTATGTTGATACACACTTTTTACATTAAAATTAAAATCTATCGAAGAATCACTCTGCTGCTATTGTGGCCTTTTTTAGTACAAAACTTTAGCCTGTCCTCCCCTTCCAATGCGCCCTTTTTCACCATCACAATACCTCAAGTTTAGTTAGGCATACATTTTTTACTGAATATGCACTTCATTTGAAGTCTGTTTTAAGTAGTCTCTGAATGTGGAAAGTACCTGTTTTGCAGCCCTTCTCAATTGTTTCGCTTTTTGTTTTATATCTACTGTTTAATATGACAAATGTTTCAAAAATATTTACAACACCTTTTTCTTCTCTCTCTCTGAAAATGTTTAAAGAGAAAGTTCAAGTTTCTTTTTACACTAAAGGTCATTATGGGGTGGGCTCCTAACAGGCCCGACCTAGAGAAAAATCACTCTGTGGTATGGTTTAGTCAGAGGTTTACACAGAAGCCAGCTCTAAATTACTTCTAACGAGAAGAGCAAGTCTCCTCTTTTCTCCTGTCATTTATCTTCTTTTGCCTTACTCTTTTCTTCTGTTTGCTTTTTCTTATCTCTCTTTTTAAATTTTTCTCCCCTCTTGATGCAAAGCTGTATTTTCCTTTCTTTTTCTGTGCATTTTCCCATCTTATTTCCCTTGTTTTTGTCTCTGCATTATCTTAAGAGAGCACAAATCATTTACAACTTGATCTACTCGGCCTGGATCTTACCCACTTTGATTCACAAACTTCTGTTTCTTCTCCTTTGAATCCCCAGTTTGCTCCGTATGTCCCTCATGGAGCCTATAACCATCCAAAGGTCGGCCCAGGGATAAGGCCAGGAAGCACCAGCTACTAGACAGGTAAGTCGCTGTTCCTACGTGTGGGCTCTAGGGGGCGATGCAGGGTAAGGTCTGTCCTGAGTACAGGAGGAGCCGCAAGCTGTCTTGCTCCCCACAGAGCTTTGAGGAGCTGGACCAAAACTGTGCTCAACAGAAAGAAGATACCGCTGCCGGGAAGCACCAGTGCCCTGAGGTAGGGCCATTTCTAAAAGCCCTGTGCCGACAGGGGTGCTGATCCCTCTTCAAGAGCCCACTCTCTGGGGTGGGGCCGTATCTGCAGCAGAGGTGTATTGAGCAGAGCCATGGCCTCTGCACGCATCTCAACGCTCGTGATGCTCTTCACATTGAGTGAGTAATGTCCCCTTCCCATTTTCCACTCGCATGATCCACTTACATGCTCTCCAGCAGCTTCACTGACGCAGCATGGATTAATTTACAGGTGGACTGAGAGCTCAGTCGGTGGCTCAGCCGGAGGATCGGGTCACGGTCGCCGAAGGGAATCCTCTGACCGTGAAATGCACCTATTCAGTCTCTGGAACCCCTTATCTTTTTTGGTATGTTCAATATCCCAACCAAGGCCTCCAGTTCCTTCTGAAATACATCACAGGGGACAACCTGGTTAAAGGCAGCTGTGGCTTTGAGGCTGAATTTAATAAGAGCCAAACCTCTTTCCACCTGAAGAAACCATCTGCCCTGGTGAGTGACTCCGCTTTGTACTTCTGTGCTGTGAGAGACACAGTGATGGGGGCTGCAGGAGGAGCAGAACACAAACTCTTGAGTCTAGTACAGCCCATTTCTTGAAGTCTTTGTTCCTTTACATGAGAGTGGTGTGGTTCCAGGGTGTGTCACTTATTGTAATTAAATTACAATTTAAGACCACAGAATTTCTCATTCAACAAGTGTTTAGTGAGTCCTGATGTGCCAGGTACTGGGCTAAGCACCGGCCATAAAAAGGAGAAAGAAGTGTAAAACAAATAGAAAAAAACATAGGGAAAAATTACCATGACACTGGTCTAGGCTTGGACTTTCTCTCTCTTTTCTTTTCTTTTCTTTTCTTTTTTTCTTCTTTCTTTTTTTCTTTCTTTCTTTCTTTTTCTTTCTTTCCTTCTTTCCTTTCTTTCTCTCTCTTTCTTTCTTTCTTTCTGAGTTTTATTTTCAACAGACATTTCTTTTTGTGCCAAGGTGAAATGTCATCATCATAATAATTTTGCAACATTACATACCCTGTTGCAACCATTAAAAAAATTAGAATCATGGGGTACAATTCCAGATTTGTTACAAAAGCATATTGTGTGATGCTGTGATTTGGGCATCTATGGATCCTGCCACCCAAAGAGTGAACATAGTACCCAGGAGAAAGCTTTTCATCCCCTATGAGCAAAGAATTTTTGAATATGACCCCAAAAGCACAGACAACAAAAGCAAAAATAGACAAATGGGACAATATTAAACTAAAAAGCTTCTGCACAGCAAAAAGAAACAGTAAACGGAGTGAAGAGAAAACCTAAGGAATGGGAGAAAATATTTGCAAGCTCTACATCTACTAAGGGGTTAACATTCAAAATGTTTAAGAAGCTTACATGCCAAAAACACCCAAATAACCTGATTAAAAAATAGGCCAAGGACCTGAATAGACGTTTCTCAAATGAAGACATACGAATGGCCAAGAGGTATACAAAAAAATGCTCAACATCATTAATCATTAGGAACATGCAAATGAAGACCACAGTGAGATATCACCTTACAAACTGTTAGGTTGGCTATCATCAAAATGACAAAATATAACAACTGTTGGTGAGAAAGCGAAGAGAAGGGAACTCTTCCACACTGTTGGTGAGACTGTAAATTCCATAATGTGCAGCCGTTATGGAAAACAGTAGGGAGGTTTCTCAAAACACCAAAAATAGAACTGCTATGTGATCCAGCAATCTCATCATTGGGCATATATCCAAAGGAAATGAAATCAGTATGTCAAAGAGATGACTGCACTCCCACGTTTATTGCAGCACTATTCACAATAACGAAGACATGGAATCAACCTAAGTATCCATCAATAGATGAATGGATAAAGAAAATGTGGCATACATACACAATGGAATAGTATTCAGCCTTAAAAAAGGAGTAAATCCTGCCATTTGTGACAACACAGTTGAACCTGAAGGACATTATGTCAAGTGAAATAAGCCAGGCACAGAAAGACATGTCCCACATAATCTCACTTATCTGTGGAATATGAAAAAGATGAATTTATAGAAATAGAGTAGAATTGTGGTTACCAGAAGCTTGTCGGGGGAAGTGAGGGGGATTGGGGAGATGTTGGTCAAAGGATAAAAGTTTAACTTAGGAAGAGTAAGTTCAAGAGATCTATTGTAATGGTGACGATAGCTAATAACAACGTATTTGCAACAGAAATTTCTGAAAATTGCTGAAAGTAGATTTAACTGGTCTTACCACAAAAATGGTAAGTATGTGAGGTAATGCATATGTTAATTAGCTTGATTAAGCCATTCCACAATGTACACATATTTCAAAACATAATGTTGTATACCATACGTATATACAATTTTATTTGTCAATTTAAAAAAGAATTGAAAGAAGCTATCTTTGATCTCTATGTGCCAGGTGTGATTCCAAACATTAATGAACACATTAATTCTCACAAGTATTATCATCAGCTTCACTTTATAGATGAAGAAGCAAAGGCACAGATAATTTAAGTATCTTGCTCAGGTCACAAAGTTAATAACTGGCAAATTGCAACCCAGGCAGTCTGTCTCGAGGGCACATGGTCCAACCATTCCACTCCTCTGCCAGTCTGTAGGCTTCTTGAGGCAGGAGACTGATTTTAGTGATGGTGTAGCTCTAACTCCAGAAAGGGGTGCTGTCAAAAAAGTGTTGGTTGTATGAGTGAACAATAAGCTGACAACTCTAAACAGTTTGGTATGTGCCAAGACAGAGAATTCATAAAATGCTCTATAAGATGAAGATATAGGAATAGCTTAGCTGTGAAAGAAAACAGAAGCAGTCTGTAATGGGAGTAGATCTTTGAATCAAGGAATGGTGTAAATGTGAAGTTCTTACAAGGATGGCTGCTTACAGTTCCTATGCTCGCGTCTCACTTATGCTCTTGAGAAGGACTGTACTTGATGCACTTTTCTTTCTTTATCCTTTCCCAAGTTCGAGTGCCTGGGAAGGGCTCTGTTTGACCTGGTGAGTAGGGTGGCTCTTCCTTGTACTAACCAGTGGTTGCCGTGGGTGCAGGCTGCTAGCATTAGCCCAGCTTGGCTTCAACCTGTGGTAGCTGCTGGTAGGAGTGAGGATTCTGCAGGTTAGCAGCTCCATTTTGAACTACATGGTTAAGAGGAGTATGTCCCAAAATAAGTTAATTTTTACACAGGGATCTACATTTGTTTATTTTTTTCCCTGAAGGGATAACCAGTAATTCTTATACCACCTCCTGAAACATTCACTTTTGCCCTGCAGATTTGAAATACCACATTTATAGTACATTAAATTCCTACGTATACCCAGATCCACTTTTGAACTCTTGATTTTTATAGTTTTGTGCTAAAATGTGCTGCTTTAGGGAGACTCACCCTGCAGCTTTTGGTATGTATCTTATAATTTACCTGCTTCTTTTCCTGTCCCTCACTCCATCACATACCTTGAGGAGCCTTCACACAAGGATGTGGACACCTTAGTCCACATGTCTACAATCCAGGCAAATAGTGATCTTTTGGCCACCCACTGGGCCTAGAGTTGCGCACACTGGTGGGATAACTGCTTCTGGGAAGATAAACCCTGAAAGAGGCTCATGCAGATCTTAAAAATGGGTTTGGGGATGTTTGTGCAGGGAATTCTGAAATCCTGGGTACCCAAAGTATGGTCAAGAAGAATTATTTAGACTCTAAAGTGCTATGTCTCCTTTGCCCTGTGATTTTCTCACAGGGAAAGGGATAGGAACAGCTGAATGATGGCTGGGGCGGAGGCACAGAACTCAGAGCAGGAACATCACTTACTCAGGTCTAAGAGTGGCGGTGTTCTGTACCATTATTGTCCCAAATACATTTGCGTTCAAGAAACCGTGGTATCTGTTTTAGATTTAAGTATACAGTTGTCATAATTCCAGGTAAGCTCTCAGCCACCATCATTATTTCACTCCAAAGGAAATTCATGTCCCTAGGGATATTTTTAGCACATTACACCATTGGCCTGGCTGTGGGTGGCCTGTTTCTGTCTTTGATACTTTTAGATATGTTTTACGCAAGTCCTGCAAAGGAAAAAGGCTTTTTACACAATTATGACTTATTTGTTCATTTAGCCATTCACTTATTCACTCAGTGATTATTTGTGGAGTTTCCACTATGTGCCGGCCGTCGGTATCATCCCTGCAGATGCAGTGGTGAACAAATGTTTCCCTCCAGTCATTCCCCAGGCTGCACACATGTTGACATCATTTACCTAACCAAATTGAACTACTTCTTAGTCAAAGAGATACAACAACCAAGATTATTTCCTTCTCAGGAAAATTCTCCAAGGCTAAGCTAGCCCTTAGATAGTAATCTTTTGTCATGTGGTAGTGATTGGTGGTGGTGGTGATGGGAAGGAAGTTATGAGGGGAAATGGGAATTCACATTTTCCCTCCTTTTTAAGGTGGCTAAGAGGTAGCAACTGTGTCTTTTTAGAAGTTCTGTTTTGACTTAAAGAAAAGTTAAGTCTAGCATTCCTTTTTCCTGTTTGTTGGAAAATACTCCTTATAACCAGATAAACTTCCGGAAAAACTAGAAATCCTGGAAAATTTATCTTCATAATATTTATTTTTCTTCCCGCTTTTATATCACTTCAAGAACTCTGTGGAAAGAGAACTGAATTAAGAATTAGGAAGCATAGATTGTTTCTGATTCTTCCTCTAAGTAACTATGTGACATTGGACATGCGATTTCTACTCTATGTGTCTCATCTCTGAATTAATGAAATTGAGATAATTGGAAGGATTGTTGTCAGGATTGCTGTATGTGTGAAATACGTCTTAGACCCCAAATAAGAGTGGGTATTTAGGTGGGCACAGCAATCAGATACCTAAGATGCCAATACTATGGAGCCCTGATCTGCTGATGTTTGAACTATGTCATGATAAGTTACTTTACTTTGGCCTTTGTTACATCAGTTGGACCTGTATTCTAATTTAATCTTCTATATCTGAAAATCTGCTTTCAGGAAAGGAGCTAATATTACCTATGTGCATTGTGGTTAAGTTGCATTTAGGCACTAACGCTCAATAAAGTTATTTGTGGAATCACAGTTTTTGTTCTTGAAACATAATTTTAAGCATTTTAGAGAAGGTAAAGGTAGAGAAACACGACTTGGGGAAGAAAAGTTGTCCTGATTTCCTGAGAACATGATGTAGAAAGCCATCTTCTCATCCACGTGAGAATCTGTCCCTGCCTGGATCCAAGGGGACACTTCTCCCCACAGGCTTCTTGTGCTACATCCACTCCTCCCTCCTCTCAGCTTTCCCTGGTTGTGTAGTGAGTTTCACTGGGTTCTCTGAAAGGATCTTTGAATTCCATTCTAATTCTCAAAAGTTGTGCTTCTGTGATATGCAAGAGTTGGGGGAAGGTTCACTGTAGTGTAAGAACATGGATTCCAGGAGAGGCCATAGGTAAGTTGTGGTCACTTGCTGTCATCAGCACTGCAGGTGTTGATGAAACAGATCCTGCAAAATGCCTCCTTCTACAGTATCAGTAATGAACAAGTATTAAGTAAAATGATATTTCATTTAACTGTGAAATTAGCTATTGGAAACTAAGCAGTATGGACAAAGAGTAAATGGGTACTGAAGTATACTATCGATGGCATAAACTCATATGATGCTTTTGGGAGGCAATCTGGCAATCTTCACTGTCTTTCTTTTCTCACTTTTTACTCACTCTTCCACCCACCGAAGTGTGGTTTTAACTTCCACCGTTGCCCCAAAGTATTCTTGCCAAGGTTGGCAACAAGTTTCTTGGGTTATATCCAAGGAACAATTGATCATTCCCTTTTTGAAACCTGGTCCTCTCTTGGTTTCTGGGATACCACTCTCTCTTTTTTTTTTTTTTTAAAGTTGAGAGTTGACTTTCAATAGATTGCAGTGAGGGAGCTGCTATTCTATGTATGAAACACCAGCCCACCTCTCTCTTTTTGATGTTCTTATGTCTTTGACTGAACCTGCTCTATCCTTTTTTTGTGGGCTTTTCTTCTGCCTACTCTTTAAAGTTGGTGTTCAATTTTTCTTTTTTTTGAGATGGAGTCTAGCTCTTGTTGCCCAGGCTGGAGTACAGTGGTGTGTGTGATCTCGGCTCACCGCAACTTCCACCTCCCGGGTTTAAGTGATTTTCCTGCCTCAGCCTCCTGAGTAGCTGTGATTACAGGTGGCCGACACCATGCCAGGGTAACTTTTGTACTTTTAGTAGAGATGGGGTTTTGCCATGTTGGCCAGGCTGGTCTCGAACTCCTGACCTCAGATGATCTGCCAGTTGGTGTTCTTTAGGTTCCCTTACCCTATTTATTTTCTCAGTCAACAAATTCTTTCTGGGTAATATTATCTGTGCTTATGCTTCAACTATTATTTTCCGATTATTTTCAGCTCATATATTTGTTCTGAGCTTCAATTAAATATATCAAACTGGGTTTTTGGCATATGTGAATTTTTCAGAAGCAGCTCAAATCAAATGCTGCAAAGCTTAGCTCTTTATCTTTCTTCTTTCCTCCCCCTCCACCAAATGAAACAAAACAAAACAAGATAAATTTGCTCCTTTGTGTTTTTCTTATCAAACAACAGGACCATTATGTACCCAACTGCCATCCACTCTCTTGCCCCAAGTCTGTCCAGATGCTGCACCTTCTGCCTGTTTCTACTCAGCCCAGCCTTCCTCAGGCTCATTCTTCCTCTTCTCTTAGGTTTTAGTTTAGATGGGTGTCACTCCTGCTGGGAAGCCTTTCTGCAACCCTACAACCAAAACAGTTTCAGTTCTGGTGTGTTTCTATAGTACTCTATGGTTTCCCTATCACGGCAGTTATCGTGAGGACTATCATTGCTTTTTAAATTCTCTTCCTTCTCACTGGACCACTGGGTCCTTCTCGTCATTGAATGGCTGGTGTCTACCCCAGTGCCTGACTCTAATAGGGGCTCCACAAATATTTTTTAATGAATCAATGGATAGTTCCTAAGAGTCTTGAAATGTGCTTACTTGAATCCAGGAAATCCTCTTTTTTCTAGTCTAAAAAAACAATTGGAAGTTTTGACAAAGATTTATGTACAAAGGTGTTTATCATGGTATTCTTTCTAAAATCCAAATGTTTAATACCGGAGGAATTGGTAAATAAATTATAGCACATTTCTACCATGACGTATGTTGAGGCTATTAAAATTGGAATTATATATATATGTATTGACAAGAAAAAATGTTTGGAAAATAATATTAAGTTGAAAAAAACTCCAGCATGTGCAAATGTGTGTGTGTGTGTGTGTGTGTGCAAAAAATGTTTTGCAAAGGAGTATATATATATATATATATATATATATATATATCAGCTAAAGTTCTCAAGAGAAACAGAACTAATAGGATATATATGTGTGTGTGTGTGTGTGTGAGTAAACACAAATACTTATTAGAATATATATATATATATATGTAATCATTGGTTATATATAAGTCTTGGTCCAAGTCTAAAGGTCCAAGAATCAGAAGCATTGATGTTGGAGGGCAGGAGAAGATGGATGTCCCAGCTCAAGCAGAGAGAGAAAATTTGTCTTTCCTTTGCCTTTTTGTTCTATTCAGGCCCTCAGTGAATCAGATGATGCCCACCTGCATTTAGGGTGGTCTTTACTCAGTCTACCAATTGAAATGCATATCTTTTCTGAAAACACCTGCACAGACACACCCCACAATAACATTTTACAAGCTACTTGGGTATCCTTTAGCCTAGCCAGGTTGACACATAAAGTCAACCATCATAACATACATAATATATAATATAATGATTAGCACCATATGTTAGTTTGCTAGGGCTGTGGTAACAAGAGGCCACAAACTGGGTGACTTAAACAACAGAAATGCCTCATTCCATAGTTCTGGAGGATGGAAGTTCAAAGTCAAGGTGTTGGCAGGGTTGGATCATTCTGAGAGCTGTGAGGGAAGGATCTGTTCTAAGCCTCCGTTCTTGCCTTGTAGATGGCCATCTTCTCTCTGTACCTCTTCAAATTTTCCTTCTATTTTTGTCTGTCTCTGTGTCCATGTTCCCCTTTTTATAAGAACACTAGTCGTCATTCAGCAGTTTGAATTTGAGCCCACCCAAACACCTCATTTTAACTTGATTATCTCTGTAAAAACTATCTCCAAATGAGGTCACCTTCTGAGGTACTAGGGATTTAGGCTCCAATATGCATACATTTTTTTTGAGTGGGAGGAAGACAAAATTCAACCCACAACCCACCACCATCATCGATAATTACTTTCATTCCATAGGCTGAGGAATAGAAAAACTTCTAGTGTTTCTTCCTCTAGGTGCCTGGTTTCCAGTAATATTCTCCTAAGTGAGGTGACAGGTGGCAGCACAGAAATATCAAGTTCCATTTTTTTGGCCTGAAAAAGGGAGATCATTTTGGCTTGGTGATATTTCCTGCATTAAAAATAATTTGTATGTTTATAGAATGCTCTAGTTTGAAATAACTTACTTATGCTCATTTAATTAATCCTTATAATCTCTCTTGCTGAGATGAAGAAATTTTGTCTCTCAAATGATGATTTGAACAAAATAGCACAGCTATCAAATCCAGAGGATTGTTTCAATTCAGTGTGTCTAACTTCTCATTCAGTGTTTTCTTCCATAACAGAAAATAGATTCCATAGTCCAAACCAAGCTAGCTGCTACTGTGTTTAACAAAGAAATGTGATATTCCATGAATTGTGCCGATCTGAGACCTACTGACTTTTGTGAAACATTTTTTTTCTGAGTATAGTTACCACAAGAGGTCGCTGTTGCAACAAGTTGCGTTGTAAAGCGTGATCCATTTATTTTCATTTCTGTGCAAGGTGTTCTAGTATCTTCAGGTCCCTCTTAAAAACCACTTTTCTCCTTCACTTGTTACTGGGGAAAATCTAGTTTTTATTTCATGACTTGTGATAGCTCCTCTGTCAAAATGTTACTGGAAGTCATCAACACTCACTGATTTTTTTTTTTTTTTTGCATGGGAAAATGGAAAAATTGCTGATTCAGAATGCTTTCAGCAATTCTAGACCTAGAAGAGGCACCTCCCAAATATTTTCCAGTGATTGTTTCCCCCCACGTTATAGGAGAAAATAACTCAACAACACAACACTATCTTTTCCACATTAATGTGAGTATCTAATATGTTTTGTTTGTAGCATTTGGTTGATTCAATGAATACTACTGTCTTTTTTTTGCATAAATGCATTTTTCCTAAATGACTGTTTTTTTTCTTTTCAGTTTTTGTGCTTCCGATATAGAATTTATACTAAGTATTTCTTGAAGGAAGTGTGTATGCTAACTACAAAAAATTCGACATATAATCCCATACAACTGCTTTCTACTAGCTGTGGTACTCTGCACTCTGAATCAGATGAGAAGAAAGGGAAAGGAACTACAGTTTGCTGTTGACTACATGCTACAGGTTGACGCTGAAATACATATTATTGTTCCCATTTTACAAATGAAGAAACCAAGGCTCAGAGGAGTGACCTGTCCAAGGTCACAAGGTGGCAGAGTTAGATTTACATCTGTCTGAGTCAGCCTGTGCCTTTTCTTCTTGTTCACCTCACCTCCTCTGTGGTTAGGTGAGTGATTCCACATCAAATGTCCTATTCTAGCTGGTCATTAGGGACCAATGAGGGGTTTATTCCCCTGTTTAGTGTCTGTCACACAGGGTCTGAGAAGCAGGTATTAGCTGTGGACTTAGCAGGATTATAAAGAATCCCAGGGAATCATGAGATGGCAGGTTCAGTCCAGACTGCCTCATGTACTCTTTCTTGGAATAGGATTAAGATTCCCTGTTTCTTCTTGGCTAAATAGGGGTCAAGGGAGCATTGCAGGGCATGAAGTACCAAGTCAGGCAGGTTACACTTAGAGCATGACTGTCAGACCAACACAGGAGATGACCACCCTCTGGTGCTGTGGACAGTAATGTCATGGGGATAGGAGTCCAGTGGACTCTACCCTCTCATAGCTTTCCTTCATTCGGACCAAATCTTTGAGGGATTAGGCCTCTGCAAAGATCTAAAATGAAATTCAGGTTGCTGTACTTCAGTACCAGCAGTTTTTGCTCCCTACTCTTCTTGGGGGCTTATTTGAACTTTGAGGGGAGCCCCCGCTCTGGGGAGCTGCTGCCCTGCTATTGGCTGCTCTCCTAGGACAGCCCTGAGTGACAGCTGCTGGCGCAGGTCCTGGCAGTTGCTGCTGGGCTCACTGCAGCTCAGACGCAGCAGAAGCGCCTAGAAACTGGGTCCTGGTTTGCACCTAGAATATGAGGCAAGTGGCAAGAGTGATCATGTTCCTGACCCTGAGTGAGTTATTTTGGGATGGAGAGAAATGGGATCTGGGCCTGATGATACTGGAAAGGAATCTGTAACTCTGGCTGCTAGCAGTTGCTCTTTATCCAAGACATAGAGGGATCGCTTCCGGGTCCCATTTTTCTCCAGGCAGCTCCTGAGCATTTATGTGAGACGTGTCTCAGGGCAGCAAAGATTTTCTCGGTTTTTAATCCCTTAAGGTCTGTCCATTGAGGGGAGAAAGTAGACTTAACATTTCTGTGTATGTTTTCATGGGCCTCCCTGGGATAAATATAAATGATATTTTTGTATTAAAACATAAATGAGAAGTAAATTGCATGTGTACGTACATAGCAGGGAAATAGAGTGTAGGGGTGGATTTGACTGTGAGAGGGAACCGTGGGGATGCTGAATGGGACTGTTTAACTCACCTTGGTTTCAGGACAGGAGTTAGGATTGTGTTTTACTCCCATAGGTACTTGGAGCTTTGCTAAGACCACCCAGCCCATCTCCATGGACTCATATGAAGGTCAAGAAGTGAACATATCCTGTAGCCATGACAACATTGCCACAAGTGATTACATCTTCTGGTACCAACAGTTTCCCAACCAGGGACCACGACTTATTATTCAAGGATATAAGACAAATGTTGCAAATGAAGTTGCATCGCTGTTTATCCCTGCTGACAGAAAGTCCAGCACTCTGAGCCTGCCCCGGGTTGCCCTGAGAGACACTGCTGTGTACTACTGCATCGTGGGTGACACACAGTGAGACAGATGGGCCTGCACCTGTACAGTTTTCCTCTGTGGGGTGGGAGTCACAGCCTAGAAAGAAGTCCAAAAAATGCTTTGTAAGATTTTTATTTTCAAAAGATATTAGCAAATGTATGTATTCTTCTACTATTTACAAAATAGATCTTATTTATTTTTTAAATAGGCATTTCATTTACATGATCTAAAATTCAAAAAGTATAAAAGGGCATACGGCATGATGTCCTCCTTCCATCATGGTCCCTCAGTACTCAGTTATCAAAGTGAGGTGTCTGTGGTATTTATACTATTGTTGCTAAGTTCACTGGTACTCCTTAGTTTGTGTGTATAGATAAACACACACTACACATACTTTATATGCACACCACATATGGTCAACATGGGTAATATACTTCTTAGCTTTTGAAACATTTAGCCTAAGTGTCAGGTTATTATTTATTGCTGCACACATTTGAACATTTCTGTGGCCATTTCCAAGTATCTACAAACTGGTTTCCATGCATCCTGAGTTTAGATCTCTCACTCTCTCTGTTGCCTGTCTTTCTCTTTTCTTTTGTCCCACTTCTCTGTTGTGCATGGTATGTAATGGAAGATGGAGATGATGGTAGAGGAGGGGATGGGAGAGAATTTGTTTCTGATTTGCATTGTTTACTAATTTTGTGACAACTGAATCAGAAACATAGAGATTCTGGGTCATTATTAGTTTTTAAAGTTGGGTTTTTTTGAGGTCCCAAAGAGACAAGAATAACAGAAAATTTACTGGGAATCCTGCTTGTGTTCCTGTGGCTTCATTAGGATCATGGAGTATGTTTTTGTTTGTTTGTTTTTGGTTGGAAGTTGTCTCTGATTTTGATCACAGGGGAAGCAATATTTGATAATATTTTCTATTGAGAATGAGAAGATCAGGCTATGCGGTGGGAGGCAGTTTCCATCTAGTCCATCTGAGGCTTTTGTTGAGAGTAGTATTGTGGAAAGAAAACAAACATTTGTAGGATATTACACCGTATACACTCATCTCCTTTGGCTGACTTCTCTACACAGGGATGAGGAGCCTGCAGCAAGTGGGAGTCCTGGTCGCCAAATGTCCAGTATGCAACCAATTCTTCCCTGAAGTGCACTGCTATTTCCAGTATTTCATGTGGTACAGACAGTATCCTCAAAAAAGCCTAGTGTTTTTGATTTTCACATTCTCAATGGAGAAAAGGAGGAAGGGATATTTACAGCTCATTTGAAAAAAGACAATCAATACACCTCTTTGCACAAAACAGACCCAAAGGCTGGAGACTCTGACAACTACATCTTTGTGAGAAGCTCAGAGTGATTCTAAAGTCCCTGGACAGCCTCTGCCCAAAGCTGCACTCCTGTCATGAGAGTTGAGAGGGTGGAGCAGAGGGACATCTCTGTCATGTTCCTGCCTAGTTATGAAAATCAATATCCATATCTGAGAGGCTGTGTGGGATTATCTAAAGAAGATAATATGCTATTTTTTAGATAATTGATCTGCAAAAGAATTAAAGGTGGAATATTGGATCGGGAAATTTCAAAATGTTTTCGAACCACTGGGAGTTCATTCCGTGCCTGCTCCTGGGATCTTGGTTGAGTGATGCCTTTGGGGTAGCCCAGAGGAAAAGATCTGTGCTGTGGGGATGGAGAACCAGGGAATGGTCCAGGTTCTTTCAAGGAGGCACTGACTATGAGAAAACAACAGAACTAGCTTTTGTTTCAAGATATATTTTTATGAACAGGCATCTGCATGTTAGCCACTTTGGAAGAAAGAGTTTAATGGCCACTGAGGGATGGTAGAATGGGAACTCTAATTCTAGTCGTACTTTATTTTTGCTATGTGCTTTGAGCAGCAAAACATACTGGAAAAATAATGAGCTCTAAAGCCAGGCATTCCTGGATTTGAAGCTGAGATCTCCTGCTGTAAGAGTTTGACCTTACTCAAATACTTTTGGCATTTGAGCTTTAGTACTTTGTCTATAAAATGGGGATCATAATACTATTTTCCAGATATCTCAAAGAACTCTTTGAGATATCTAAAAGGACTAAAAATATAACTACTATTTGATCCAGCAATCTCACTACTGAGTGTTACCCAAAGAAAAAGAAATCATATCAAAAAGATACCTACACTCATATGTTTATCACCGAAGTATTCACAATAGCAAAGATATGGAATCAACCTAATTGTCCATGAACCGATGACTGAGATAAATGTAGTATACAGACACAATGGAATACTATTTAGCCATAAAAAGAATGAAATCCTGTCTTTTGCAGCAACATAGATAGAACTGGAAGCCATTGTCTTAAGTGAAACTCAGAAACAGAAAATATTGTATGTTCTCACTTATAAGTGGAAACTAAATAATGTGTACACATGGACACAGAGTGGAAAATAGAACTGAAGAGTCAGAAGAGTGAGAGGGTGGGAGGGGGGTGAGAGATGAGAAATTACTTTAGGCACAATGTACATTATTCAGGTGATGGCTATACTAAAAACCTAGACTTTATATTCATGTGTAAAAAATGCACTTGTATCCCCTGAATTTATACAAGTTTAAAAAAAAAAAACAACTACCTGTTGGTTGATTCCTGAGTTGTGCATGCATAAGACAAGACTCTAAGAAAGTAAGTAGAAAATAATAGCCAGATGGCTGAGAGAAAGGATTTTAGCAGTTACCCTGTACTAGGGAAATGGAATTGGAAATGCAGGTGCTGCCAAATGAAAGAGGTGTGGTAAATACCTTAGGCTTTCTAGTGAAAACCCAGAAGGACCACATCCTAGAAATAAGGACAATACTCTGGGACTAAAGGGTATACCCTCCAACTAGGGCTAAACCCTAGAACAAAGACATTTAGCAATAAATTAATGCTGAGAGTGTTTGTTATCAGCAGAACCATACTTCAAAAATTATCAAGTGTTTTTGTTAGGTGGTTTGTTGACTGAAGGGAAATGATATCAGATGGAATTTCTGACCCAAGGAAGTAATAAAGAACATTAAAAATAGTAACTATGTGGATACATTAAAGAGATTACTTTTCTAAATTTTCAAAATACAGTTGACAAATGCAAAAAAAAATAATGTATTATATGACCAATAACATATATAAATAAAATCAACAGCAATAACAAAAAATACTGAAGGGGCAATAGGATTAGACTGCTGTAAGAGTCTTGCATTATGTACGAAATAGTATCATATTAATTCAAGAGAGAATCTGATAAACTAAGAATACATATGATGATCTGTAGATAAACAATCAAAAAACCAAAGCAAAAAAGTTTACCTATAGCCAATGGGGGAAATAGAATGAATAAGTATAGAAACCTCTCAAATAAATCAAAAGAAGAAAGAATAAAGGGCATATTAACAAAGACTAGAGGAAAAACATAGAATATGGATTATGATTGTGGATTCAAACCAAATAAAAATAATTACATTAAATATAAATAGCATAAACATTCTGAATAAAAGGGAGATATTGTCAAACTAGATAAAAAGACACAATTATATGTCATTCACAAAAAATGAACTTTAAAGACAAAGAGAAGTTGAAAGTAAGAGGCAACCTATGCCATGCAAATAGCAAACATATGCCATGCAGTTAGCAACCATAGGAAAGCTATGTGTCTCTATTAATATTAAAGAATATTTCAGGATGAGGGGTGTTATGAGATAAAAGGATTATTTAATAATGAACATAGGGTCACTTGATCAAGAAGAGATAATATTCTCTAAATATTTATGTACTGATAGCAGAGTTATAAAATATATGAAACAAAATTAACAGAATTAAAGGAGAAACAGGCAAATCTATAATCAGAGTTGGAGAATGTAACGCTTTTCTCTAAGTAATTGATGGAACAAGTAGACAGAAAGTCAGTGAAGATATACAAGGCTGGAACAACCAGCTAGATATAACCGACATTTATAGAGTGCTGTATCCACCAAGTGCACCATATATATTCTTTCCAAGCAGACATAGAACATTCATCAAATAGACCATATTTTTAGATGTAAAACAGTCTCAATAGATTTGAAAGGATTAGAATCATGCAGTTTTCTCACCACAATAGAATTAATTTAGAAGTCAATAACAAGGTATACAGTAGAAAATCCCCAAATATTTGCAAATTAAGCAATATACTGCTATGTCACCCATTGATAAAAGAAGAATTTACAAGGAAAGTTAGAAGATATTTTGAACTAAAAAATGATAAAATTTAACAGAAAAATTCTAGGCTCAGAAAGCTTCAAAGGTGAATTGAATAGAACAGTTAATGAAGAATTAATTCTAACCCAACAGTCCAGTCCCATCTGTAAGTCATGCACATTGAATCATCAGCATCAGTATCACTTTGGAATTTGTTAGAAATGGAGAGTCTTAGGCCAAACTCCAGTCCTGGTGATTCAGGATTTGCATTTTAGCACAGTTCCTGAATTTGTACCTTTTTGCTCAGCAATGGGGTCCTGGAGTGCTTTAGTAAACAGAATGATGAATGGAGGTGGGGTTTTTTGTTTTGTTTTTAACTAGTTAATTGTTTTATTTTGTTGAGACTCTAAACTTACCTTAGATTCATGTTTTTATTTGTTACCGAGATTGGGCTAGAACAGTGGTTCTCATCTGGGATCAATTTTGTCCTTCAGGGGATATTTTGGAATATCTGGAGATATTTTTTATGGTCGTACAGAGAGTTGAAACTGGCTTTTAGTGGAGAGAGGTCAGAGATGCTCTAAATATCCTGTAATGGACAGGATAGCTTCCAACCAAGAATTATTTTGTATAAATGTTAATAGTGCCAATGTTGAAAAACCATGGACTAGAGAATCCTAAGGGTCCTAATAGCTCTGAAATGCTGAGATTCAATTTAACTGAAGAGACATTCACTGAATACTGTGTGCCAAGTTGCTATGGTGATACATTGGTGTGCCAGCGGGGAGACAGTCCCACAGCATGGACATATGCTATGTGGCCCCTGACCACGTGTATGACCATTGATCTACGCCAACCAGACAATATGTGTTCAGAATTTTGAAAAGAATAGAAGACCCAGGGTCAGCCACTCTCATACTACAAGGAAATCAGTAATTCACTCTCTGACATAAGAGTAAGTTAAGAACTGTTTATAACTAGCCTAATCATTCAGGTGTACTTTGTATTTCACATTATTAGTAACAAATTATACTCATCATCCTGTATTTATAAATATAATGTGCATCACATATAGACTGAAAGAAAAAATGATCAAGGGAAAAGAAAAAGTGAATACATTGGAAGCAAAATGAACATTGCTTATGCGTGTTGAAATCCATGTCAGTATTAGAAAATAAAACTATTCCGTGCCATTGTTCTTGAAATAAGGCAATATTTTATGAAAAAATCATAAAGGTAGAAATTTTTCCAGGTCATAATTGTGAGTCATGTTACAGTAAATATGTGGAACAGAAGCAGACCCCTAAAGACTAGTATTTTCAACTCCGGGTGCTATATATCTGAAGGACAGATATTGACCTCAAGTGCTAAGAAAAGTTCAAGGAAAATGTAACCAAAAAATACGACAAAGGATCTGGGAATTGTATTTTATGATGAATGAGTGAAAGAATAAAAAAATTAAATGAAAAATTTAAATACATTCAATGTGTATAAATCTACATACATTTGGTGATATGTACATATCTTTGTATTTCAGGAATGTGATTCTGCATAATCTCGAGATATATCAGTTATGTCATGTAGATTAGATTAATTTTCTACATTGCTTGGAGATCTACTAAGTCAAGCACAGGGAAGGGACTTCAGCTTGTGAAAAACAGTCAGAATAAGTATCCCTGGACGGAGAGTATATTTGCCATTGTCAGTTTCCCACATATATTATGCTACTAACTGGCATTGGTTTTATGCTTACTTTGGTTTTATGCATTGGTTTTATGCTTATAAATTATATTTATTCTTACAGGAATGAATCAGAAAGACTGAAGAAATTAAAACAGATGATGTATGGTTTGGATAGAGAATTTAAAGTACTGAAGGACTTTATCACAGGATGATACCTTAACAGTGATTTTTAGCAATAGGCAATAAAATAGAGGGAAACGTTTTTGGGTCTGAAATCTAAGTTAGCAGCGTCCAAGGTAACAGGATGGGAAATTCTACTAGGGATCATTATTCAGTGATCACATTTGAGGACAAGCTATTCATTCTGACAATAGGAATAAGAATACACTTGGAAAAGATGTCCATTTGTTTACATTATCTCAATCTGTAGCCTGATGTTTTCTGAGACGTTTTTTTCTTTTATGCCAATACTTTGCAATAAGTAAGCCACATATCCACAATTTCAGATGATCTATTCTTCCAGAGGAAAAGATTTCAGAGTGCGTGTCAGATTTTTCATGACAGTCTATAGACTAAACTCTTCCCTTTCATTAGACCGATATTATTAACCCATGGAAACCTTTCTCCCTCCTTTATCTTTTACTGTATAATTTAGTCATTTTAAAGAAGAAAACACTCACGTTTTGACCTATGGCACTGTCAATTTCCTGGGAATGCCAAGAATAGGAGCAAGGCCAGGCTTGGAGGAGCAGAGCTTCAAATAGCATGTATCTGATATATTTAGTGAACCTGTCTTACTCCGATTTTTGTGCTTAAATGTTATCTTTACAAAGTGTTTTCCTCTGTGAGGGATGAACCAGGATGGTTAATTTGGCTGATTGATTTTCTGGCCAGTTCAAAAAGTAGTAGAGGGATAAGAAGGCGAGGTTTTACTCCTCAGTAGCTTTGTAGACTGAATTATGGTATTTTCTTGATTTCAAATAGACTGTCGTTAATAAACATGAAAAACCTCTAACTTCTTCAAATGTATTTAAGATGACTCAATAGTGTGCTGAGAAGATAAGATGGAATTCTGAAACCTAACGTTTGCATTTTGCTCTCTGCTAATCCACATAATTTCTGACTGGAGCTACACTTGGAATTTACTTTATTTGGCCTTCTGTTGTTTTACGTGCCAGAATCTCCCACAGATGCAGAATAACTGGTTTAGCATTTGGGGATCTGACCACAAGATGGCAGAGCTTCTCTGCTCATGTAGACCATATGAAAGGATCCTTTTAGTTGACTTCTGTGAGTAGGCTAACGATAGAAGCAGATGCATCGGTGGACAGTTTAAGAAACCACCGTGCTTTGGAGGAAAGGAAGAGATACTCAATAATATAAGTAGTTTTCTTGGCTTGCAGGTCCCAGCGGGGAGAACAATGAAGACACTTACTGGATCTTTGTTATTGTTTTTGTGGCTGCAGCTAGACTGTGAGTTGAGAGCTTTTGGGGAACAGAGTGTTTAGTAAATATTCATTAGGAGTCTGAGGAGGAGGCTCATCTGGTCTTTTCCAGAATCTCTGAAGTTACTACAGTGAAAAAAATAAAAAGCAAATTCTAGAGAACGATGACCTGATGATCTTCTCTGACTTTTCCTTTTGCACAGGTATGAGTAGCAGAGAGGATGTGGAACAGAGTCTTTTCCTGAGTATCCGAGAGGGAGACAGCGTCGTTATAAATTGCACTTACACAGACAGTTCCTCCATCTACTTATATTGGTATAAGCAAGAACCTGGAGCAAGTCTCCAGCTGCTGGCATATATTCTTTCAAGTATGGACACGAAACAAGACCAAAGACTCACTGTTCAACTGGATAAGAAGAATAAACATCTCTCTCTGCGCATTGCAGAAACACAGACTGGGGACTCAGCTATCTACTTCTGTGCAGAGAGTACACATTGCTTCTCAGGCACCTGTATCTTGTACCCAAACCTGTGCCTGGGGCTGAAGCTACACTGTTTCCTTTAGCACTAACCTTTAAGTCAAGGATTTTGCTGTATTGTATTTTTAATGTATGGACATTATAAAACATCCTAAAAGGTCAGTTTCAAGATGACCTAATAAGTTTCGAACATTTTGATTAAACTTTTTGGGAATTAATGATTTCTTAGTTGATATCCTGGTCTTAGGGTTGACTTTATGGGTGCCATAAAGTCATCTGAATGATTTCTCCCCTACCAAGGACATCTTGGTGTCAATGTCAGAGAATTTTCTCCTTGATGGAGTCTCTTATCTTTTAATATTAGTATTTATTAACTTTTTCTAATTATATTAACTGCATGGTATAGGAAAAAATAGGAAATTATAAAATAGAAAATAAAAATGTCTTGTAATCCTATTATACAGATAATCTATAGCTAACATTTAGTATTTCTTCTTCATTAAAAAAAAATTAGAATTGCTTTTCCTGTGGCAGCAGCTGGGGTGAGAGGAGCGTGGCTCTCTCCTCTCTCTGCCATGGTGTGTGGTCGCCCACTGATACTGGTCTACTCCAAAAAGCCGGAGTCATCTGGCAAAAATGCCACTTGTCTGCTGTATTCAAGGCTCCTATTTGACCAGATACGGTGAACTTTGTTCACACCAACTTGCGTGAAAACAACAGACAGCCCTATGGTGTCAGTGAATTAGTAGGTCATCTGACCGGTGGTGAGTCTTGGGGTATTGGCAGAGCTGTGGCTTGAATTCCCAGAGTTCGAGGTGGTGGGACTCAACTTTCTGGCCAGGGTGCTTTTGGAAACGTGTCATGGAGGCCGAATGTTGGCACCAATCAAAACCTGGAGCCATTGGCATTGTAGAGTGAACACAACCCAAAAACGATATGCCATCTGTTCTGACCCGGCTGCGGCAGCCTTACCAGCACTGGTCACGTCTAAGGGTCATTGTATTGAGGAAGTTCCTGAACTTCCTGTGGTAGTTGAAGATAAAGTTGAAGGCTACAGGAAGACTGAGGAAACAGTTCTGTTTCTTAAGAAACTTAAAGCCTGGAAAGATATTGGAAAGGTCTATGCCTCTCAATGAATGAGAGCTAGGGAGGACAAAATGAGAAATGGCCGCATATCCAGGGCCGGGGCCTCTGAATCATCAATAATGAGGATAGTGGTATCATCAAGGCCTTCAGAAACATCCCTGGAATTACTCTGCTTAATGTAAGCAAACGGAACATTTTGAAACTTGCTCCTGGTGGGCATGTGGGACGTTTCTGCATTTGGACTGAAAGTGCTTTCAGGAAGTTAGATGAATTGTATGGCACTTGGTGTAAAGCTGCTTCCCTCAAGAGTAACTTACTACATCTTCCCATGCACAAGATGATCAATACAGACTTAGCAAAATCTTAAAAAGCCCAGAGATTCAGAGAGCCCTTTGAGCACCAAGAAAATTCATTGCAGAGTCCTAAAGAAGAATCCACTGAAATATCTGAGAATCATGTTGAAGCTAAACCCATGTTATGCGAAGACCATGCCAGAACACCATTCTTTTCTAGGCTGGGAGTCACAAGCTCCAGGTGGATAAGGCAGCAGTGGCAGCAGCAGCACTAGAAGCCAAATCAGATGAGAAGGGGGCTGCAGGCAAGAAGCCTGTGGTAGGTAAGAAAAAAAGAAGGGGCAAGGCACAGTGGCTCACGCCTGTAATCCCAGCACTTTGGGAGGCCGAGGTGGGCGGATCACGAGGTTAGTTGATCAAGACCACTCTGGCCAACATGGTGAAACCGCGTCTCTACTAAAAATACAAAAATTAGCTGGGCATGATGGCGTGCACCTGTAATTCCAGCTACTCGGGAGACTGAGGCAGGATAATCACTTGAACTTGGGAGGCGGAGGTTGCAGTGAGCCAAGATCACATGCCACTGCACTCCAGCCTAGGTGACACAGTGAAACTCTGTTTCGAAAAAAAAAAGGAAAAGAAGGCTGTTGTCGGTGTAAGAAGCAGAAGAATCCTCTGGTGGGGAAAAAGGCAGCAGTTACCAAGAAACCAGCAGCTGAAAAGTCGCCGGCAGAGCATTTTATTTCTCCTATAAATATTTCTCTTATTTCCTCCCAAATATTGTGGTGAAAGACAATATTTTTCTGAACTCAGGTGTTACCCTTGAAATAGTTTCTTACATGTAGAAAGTTTTCAGTTTTCTAGAAATTTATTTTTTCTTCTGTTCTAGAAATAATTTGTTTCTTCAATCACTCATACTCTTTTCCTCCTGTTCTTTCTTCCTTCTTGATGTGCTGAATGTTTTCATTCGTCCCATATTTTTTCTATTTTTTCACAGCACTTTGAAGGGAAAGTTATACATTTCTAACATTGTATGTTAAGGTCTCTTTCAGCACTGATGATATTGGGATTTATTAAATCTTCCAGGAGCAGATAAGGAGGTAAGGGTTGATTTGGAATTTTTTGCCAAGACAGAAGCCAGGATGTCTTTTGCTAGTAAGAATGGTACATTGTCCAGATTGAGACCCCAGTTGGAGCACTTGCTGGAGAGTTCCATAGTGATATCTGCTTCTGTGCCTGAATTGCTTTTATATTACCGTCTTTTTGTATAATTGTACCATTCTAACAAGGAGAGTAGTTTGGTGACCTAAGATCAACGGTTTGGTTCCTTAAAAATGACAATGATGCTATTTGGTATTGTTCTAATGGCATGCAAACAAACCATATTTTGTTTCTTAGATTAAAAATTTTGTTTAAAAACAGTTGTTTACTTTCTGAAATGCCTTATAGTGACAGTTGGTGTTTATTTTTTCACTTTGTACTCATTATCATCATAATCATCATCAAAATGGAAGCCCATTCTTCCTCAAATAATTCATGATCAGAATTACCCTTTATTAGTTTACTCTTTGATCTCTTTCTACTCCCTAGCACCCCTGCCACTGCTTTATAAGTGTAAGTCTAATTGCTCATCTGTACTTTGAGCTGTCTCAGGTGGGCTTTTATCATGTAGGCAGTAACACATGGGTTGATTGGGCTATCCTTCAAGCCTATCTTGTTTATAATATCTTGAAAAAGTTGCTCAGTTTTTAGAGTTATGACTTGTGCTGCTCCTTGCATCCAGCACTTGTGTGTATTTCACCGTTTTTAATGTTTTGTCAATGGGCATTTAAGGAAAGGGGCTAGGTAAAAGGCATTGAATACACAGATCCATTAATATGTTTGAAATAACGGATGTGAAGCACCTAGCATGATTCCTGGCACGTTCTCATCATTATTTAATACTGAATGGATGCTGACATATTAGCAGTGTTCATCTTCATTATGATGTAGCTAGATAAAAACAAACAGAATGTAGCTCCCTCTTATTTCTGGTTATGTCTTCCACTTTTTCTGGTATCATGATGTACACTCAATTGAACATGTCCAAAACTAAAATATGCCTTTTTAAATTTTAATTAATTAATTAATTTACTTATTTATTTTGAGATGGAGTTTTACTCTGTTCCCCAGGCTGCAGTGCAGTGGCGTGATATTGGTGCACTGCAACCTCCACCTTCTGGGTTCAAGTGATTCTCCTGCCTCAGCCTCCTGAGTAGCTGGCATTACAGGTGCCTGCTACCATGCCTGGCTAATTTTGTATTTTTGGTAGAGACGGGGTTTTGCCATGTTGGCTAGGCTGGTCTCAAACTCCTGACCTCAAGTGATCCGCCTGCCTCCTTTTCCCAAAGTGTTGGGATTACAGGTGTGAGCCACTCCACCTGGCCAATATCTGCCTTTTTTAAAAATAAGTTTTTATTTCTCATTAAGCTATTTCTTTTAGACTGAAATGTTGAGTACATTTTCAAAAACAGTACATGACACCTTTGGCCTCATATATATTATTTTCATGTTTTCTCATAAACATTTCAAAGTATCAAAAAGTTACCTTCAAAGGCTTTTTCTGGACATCTTATTTAAACGATAATCATCTTTTCTCTCCTCTAGGATGCAAACCTCATGAAACCAGTGAGTTTTATTTTCACTGTTGTATCTCCAATGCTGAACAGTGCCTGCCACATCCCAGACACTGAATAATGCTGAATGAATGAATGGTGATTATTATTTTTTTGACAAAGAGGAACAATGAAAGGGACACCTGTCACAATGGATGGCAACTTATTTATTACTGCTGTAAGAATATGACTGGGCTAGTACAGATCTCCAATAACAATACCAATAATAACAACAGCTAGTAAAAACTGAAAAAAAATAAGAAATAGACTTAAATAAAGAATAATTTTGAATAGGGCAAAAAATAATTTCTAAATCAATGGAGAAGAATAGTATTATTTCTTACATTGTGTTGTATCAATTGTATTAATTAATCAGAGATTCTCAAACTTTCGGCAGATGCATTCCTACAGAGCAAGAAGAATGAACAAGACCCCTTTCCTTTCCTCCCTGAAATCTGGATGATGGGTGCACAGTGGTGCCAGGTGGTTGTGGTCTGCTGGAAGTACAAACAGTCCTGTGTTTGTTCTAAAAACACTTGATTGAAATTTTTATTTTACTACAAAATATATTCATATTAATTATAGTGCAACATAATCTTTTTTTATTTTTTTGACAGAATCTCACTGTGATGCCCAGGCTGGAGTGCAATGGTATGATCTTGGCTCACTGCAACCTCTGCCTCCCTGGTTCAAGCCATTCTCCTGCCTCAGCCTCCCAAATATCTGGGATTACAGGCATGCACCATCATGCCTGCCTAATTTTTGTATTTTTAGTAGAGATGGGGTTTCACCATGTTGGCCAGGCTGGTCTTGAACTCCTGACCTTGGGTAATCTGCCTGCCTTGGCCTGCCAAAATGCTAGGATGACAGGCATGAGCCGCTGCACTTGGCCAACATAATCTTTTAAATAATTTACCAGTTCATCAAATTATCTAATTTTTCAGTAACAATGGTGTTCCCAGATGATACATCATATTTATCTCATGTTCTGTCTTGAGGGCAGGTCCTCTAATTTGAGGAGCACAAAGTTAAGTATTTGAAAACAAGTGTTGCAAAATCACCAGGGAATCAATAAATATTGCTTGAAAGAACAAATGAAGTATCTCACATGATGGAGTAAATTTCAAAGAAATTAAAATCATGAAATGGCAAAGTTGATATAAAATATAACTGCATATTAAACAAATAACTGAAAGACTTTCTAAACTTTAGAGTAATGGAAGAAATTAAGAGAAAGGCTAGAAGGTTTGGGTGCATAAATATTAAAATCTAATTTATTCTGTGAAAAGAATGACCAAAATTACATTCAAACTGCAGCTTGGTGAAAATTTGCTGCTAATTTGACAACAGATTAATAATTTTTCTAAATAATTTTATGTGCATAATAAGTAAAACAGGGCGGGGTGCAGTGGCTCACACCTTTAGTCTCAGCACTTTGGGAGGCCTAGGTGGGCGGGTCGCTTTAGCTCAGGAATTCGAGACCAGCTTGGGCAACATAGTAAGATTCCATCTAAAAAAAAAAGAAAAAAAAGACTCCATCACTATAAAAAATACAAAAATTAACCAGGTGTGGTGGCTGCACCTGTAGTCTTAGCTACTCACGAGGCTGAGGTGGGAGGATGCCTTGCGCCTGGGAAGTGGAGGTTGCAGTGAGCCAAGATGGGGCCACTGCACTCCAGCCTAGGCAATAGGGCCAGACCCTGTCTCAGGAAAAACAGTAATAATGAGAGAACTTAAACGAGGAAAAGCAACATGGTTCACAAACTTATGGGAAATGTTTAAACCTACTGGTATTCACAAAAGTGAAAGCAAATAACTTTAAAAACCTATTAGGAAATTATAGGAATACCAAATCTGAAAGGGAGATAATTTGGAAACACCGCATGTTCTCACTCATAGGCGGGTGTTGAACAATGAGAACACATGGACACAGGGAGGGGAGCATCACACACTGGGGTCTGTCGGCAGGGAACTAGGGGAGGGACAGCGGGGGGTGGGGAGTTGGGGAGAGATAGCATGGGGAGAAATGCCAGATATAGGTGATGGGGAGGAAGGCAGCAAACCACACTGCCATGTGTGTACCTATGCAACGATCTTGCATGTTCTTCGCATGTACCCCAAAATCTAAAATGCAATAAGAAAATCACATGTGCATGGTAAATGCAAAACTTGAGAGAGAGAAAAACAGTGTACAATTTAAAAAATTTCCAGAGTTTTGGTTGAACATGGTTGATTAAATATTCCTGTTTATTCTCTGCTCCCTCCTGAGGCCCTACTGAAATGCTAATAAAGAAGTTCAAAACCTGTATAAACACACAAGCACAAAGTGAACTGAAAAGATGGTGACAGCACAAGAGAGAACAGGAGGACATTGAATGTGTTGAAGTCAAATGGAAATGTGACAAACTAGTTTAACCGAGAGAGAAAACCTGTGCCTATAGAGGGGAAAGCTGAGAGCAAGCAGTCCTCTGCGTTCTGCAGCATTCTGGAAACGCTCAAGTATTAGAAGCATCAATTTTGATGGGGAAAAAAGTATCAGGTGTAGAGGGTAGATGGGAAAGAAATAAGAATTCATTGAAAGACGAGCCTCAAGAAGGAGCAGATGGAACCCAGTGTAATCCTCTGTCCTTTGCCACCCTGTACTATAGGCTGCGAGCTACCTCACATCTGGTAGAAGACTAAAGGTTGAATCTGGTTATTTTGAACGAGACAGTTTCTGGATTAGAGAATACTAGAGACATCTGAGGATGAAGTGAGGTGCCATAGAGAAAACAGAGGGAATAAGCGAAATTCTGTATTCCTACTGTTAAGTCCATCAGCTCCCATGTTCAATTCAGTTTAAAATTCTAGTTTTTCAAATAATTTTTCATCAGAATCTTCTAACAGTTGTTGATGCTGATAAGAAATCTAATTCCAGTGTGACTCTTTTTTACCTCAATTAGTGATTCTGTTGCTTTTCTCTCCATACTCATCCAGGATTTTTTCCCCCTTATCCTTGGTATTATAGTTTTGCTAGAATACATTTAAGTGTAAGTCTTTTAAATTCAGTGATAGTCACACTTTGTGGGCTATTTTCATCTAAATATACGAAGTCCTTCAGTTGTGGGAAAATTTGTTCTATCACTTCTTTAGTAAATCTCTCTCTTCTGGTTCTTTTTTTCTAGGACAAATATTATTTGCTTGTTTTATCTCCAAGATTGATTTTCTATGTAGTAATATATTTCAGTGCATTTTTGACTCTTTTTCTTCTGTGTCCTGAGAGATTTTCTCAGTTTTGATTTTCAGACCGTCTGCTGATTTTTATAAAGTTTTGGCAACAACGTTTTAGTTTTAAAAGAGCTCTTTCTGGTTGTTGAATTTTTGTTGTTGATTTTTTTTAGGATATATTAAACTAGATATTATTGCACATTGTCTTATTCTTAGAATTTTGTTTCCCTTTGCATCAGGCCTTCTGATTCTTTTCTTGATTATATTTCTTGCTTTATACTGAGGACTAATCGTCCCTTTATATTATAACAAGAAAGGACTATACAACTACAGGTATTTCCTATGTCATTGTTTATGTAGGTCTGTTTTCTAATAGATTTCCTTGAAGATGTGATTTAGTTAAGGACCTTGAGATAGAAATATTAGCCTAGATCATCATCCATCCAGGTGGACTCAATCTAATCACATGGGTTTTTAAAATTGGAGAAACATTCCCTGCTGTGGTCAGAGGGAGATGTGACTATAGTTGAATGATCAAAGAGATGACACATTGCTGGCTTTGAAGATGGGGGGAGGGGCTGCGAACTAAGGAATGTGTGCAGCCTCTAGAAGTTGGAAAACAGATTCACTCCTAGAGCCTTTAGAAAGGTATATTGCTGAATTCTTGATTTTAACCCAATGAGACTCATGTTGAACTTCTAGCCTGCAGAACTGTAAAAGTAAGTTTGTGTTGTTAAGACATCAAGTTCGTGATAATTGGTTTTAGCAACCATATGTCAATTTGCGGCTGTTTATTTAGAACATGTGAATAAGGGTTTGATGCTGTTTTCAGCCTCCTCACTCTTGAATCCCTCAAACCTCCTCCCCACTCTCCACAGGTGCACCAATGGCAGATTGAAGGGTTACTCATTACAATTTACATTATAGTTTCTCATAGTTGTGTTGTTTTCTGTGATTTTCACTTCTCTAGTTAAATCATCATCCCCTTTACATTTCTATCCTTTTATCAGTGATAATTTTGGAAAGATCAGCAGTGAGCAGGTATGGTCATCTGAATTAGAAGCATTATTCCTGCACTTCTTATAAGTGAGAGACAATCTACAGGCAAAAAGAAGCAAGACAACGAGGATCCCGAGAACAGATTTGATTTCCTCTTGCTAGAAACAATCACAGTCCCAGAAAAGAGGCTTTCTAACTTCAGAAAAAGGTCCCTATTGCCCTGAGGAAAGGCAGCTTGTTTCTCTCTTCTCATTTTCCCTGAAATTGATCTCCTGGTGTGGTAGTTACTCTTTTAGCTCCAGGGTCTACAAGCTGAAGTGGGTGGGAAGAAAAGGCTTCTTTCAGAACAGCCTTGCTATTGCCACAATCAACACTACCTTGTTTTACAAGACCTGACTCATTCACGTAAAACTATTGGTTTCCTATCTATGTCAGATTTCATAGCTCCCGTCTTTTTACCTTTTAGATGTTTTTCTTAGCTCTGGTCTGTTGGTGGTACTCCTTCTTGGATTCCAGGGTAAATGCAAATGTATTTTTACTCTCTCCTTAGTTCCTTCAGGAATTTATGTTTTATTTTGCAGTACTTTCATCAATCCTCTCTCAATTTTGTCTGTAGATACCAAAGTCTGTGAATGTTGTCTTGATAATGTAGTACCCAGAATTGGGTGTAATACTCTGGTTGTGTTCCGAGCAAATGGCAATGTTATTTTACTTTCTTGTCTGAATATCATGCTGTAATTTTTGTTGATCTAAAGCCACTATATCTTTGTAATTCTGCTTGAAGAAGATGAAGATAATCCTACTTTCTTTTCCTAGATGAGGGCTTATGTTCTAGGCTTTTATTTTGTACATTTCATCTTATTTTTAATTTTACTGAAGCAGGTATCTCCATATCCTACCACATCCTCGTCTCAATCTGATGCTCACTGCAGCAAGGCCATTAAAGGCTCAGCCAGATGGGTTGATCCGACTGTCTTTGCTTAAAGAATGTCTCCACTGCTTTTACACAAAGGTACTGAGGGACACCAAAATCTGCTAGATTTAGTGTGTGATCTTTTTCTCCGTAAATTCCTCCTCTCTTTTACAGTCCTCATTTTTTATTGAGGCTAGGATTAATGTAATATACTACAGAGGGCAACGTAGAACTGATCAGGGAAGAAAGAAACATTGACGGGAGCACAGGTTCGCTTCTGTATCCTCGGCTCTGCATCTGGCCTCCAGAGGGTGATGTTGCTCAAGGGACAGATGCCTGTTTCCCGTGATGATCAACACTTTCTGCTCAGCCCCTTCTTCCTGCAGCTGGCTTATTGAAGCACCTCACTGGAGTTCTTTGAAGATGGGGCAAGCGGAGAGAATCAAAGATTGAAAACCAATCAATCAGGATTATCTCAGCAGTTTTTGTATTTTTACCAAAACAAGAGACTTGCCTAGCCCAACCTTCCTCATACTCGCTATTCCCAAGACCTGGGTTCCAGCCACTTTCTTTCTTGCTCCAAGGAGAATTTCCAGTGAGACGCCTGCAGTGTTTCCATAGCTCAGCCATGCTCCTGTTGCTCATCCCAGTGCTGGGGATGATTTTTGCCCTGAGTGAGTAACCTTCTATTATGGTCTCTAGTTCCACAGAAGTAACTGTTTTCTGATTCAAATCTTAGTAGAAATACATTTCATAGACGAATCTGCACTCTTTTCATTGATATAACATTGATTTTTTCAGGAGATGCCAGATCCCAGTCTGTGAGCCAGCCTGACCACCACGTAATTCTCTCTGAAGGGGCCTCACTGGAGTTGAGATGCAACTATTCCTATGGTGGAACTGTTAATCTCTTCTGGTATGTCCAGAACCCTGGTCAAGACCTTCAGCTTCTCCTCAAGTACTATTCAGGGGACACACTGGTTAAAGGCATCAAAGGCTTTGAGGCTGAATTTATGAAGAGTAGATCTTCCTTTAACCTGAGGAAACCCTCTGTGCAGTGGAGTGACACGGCTGAGTACTTCTGTGCTGTGAAACCACAGTGTCTGGGACTGCAAAGGGAGCTGAACACAAACTTTGTAAGGTGCTAGGGGGGATAACTGCCTCTGAAGGACTTTGGATTCTGACACAGTAGAAACCATGAGGCTTTTAAAAAAAATTTATTTTTAATTTTTATGGGTACATAGTAGGTGTATATGTTTATGGGGTACAGGAGATATTTTGATACAGGCATGCAATGCATAACAGTTACATCACATAATATGGAGTACCCATCCCCTGAAGCATTTATCCTTTGTGTTACAAACAATCCAATTAAACTATTTTAGTTATTTTAAAATGTACAATTAAATTATTATTGACTATAGTTACCCTGTTGTGCTATCAAATACCAGATCTTATTCATTCTATTTTTTTTTGTACCCATTAAACATCCCTCCTCTCCCCCACCCTCCCACTACTGTTCCCAGCCTCTAGAAACCATCCTTGGCTTCTACTGTCTATCTCCATGAGTTTGATTGTTTTGATTTTTAAATCCCACAGATAAATGTGTGAACATGTAATGTTTGTCTTTCTGTGCCTGGCTTATTTCACTTAGCTTGATGCCCTCCAGTTCCATTCATGTTGCTGCTGTGACCCCAAAAGTATCTGAGACAAGTGTCAATCAATTTAGAAAGTTTATTTGCCAAGGTTAAAGATGCACCCATGACACAGCCTCTGGAGGTCCTGGCGACATGTCCCCAAGGTGGTTGGGGTACAGCTTGCTTTTATACAGTTTAGGGAAACATAATACATCAATCAATACTTGTAAGATTTACAGTGGTTTGATCTGGAAGGGCGGTACAACTTGAAGGCGAGCTTCCAGATCATAGGTAGACTTAAACATTTTCTGATTGGCAGTTGTTTATTATCGATAGAAAGCAATGTCTGGGCTATGATCAGAGGTTGTGGAGACGAAAGTTTTTTCATGCAGATGAAGCTCCAGGTAGCAGGCTTCAGAGAGAATAGATAGTAAATGTTTCTTATCAGACTTAAAGTGAGTGTTGATGTTAATGCCAGTTAGCTTTTCTTGAATTCCAAAAGGGAAATCCAAAAGGGAGGAGGGTATATGTGCCATGTCCCCCCTTTCCTTCGTGGCCCAAAGTAGTTTTTCAGGTTAATATTGGCATGCCCTTGGCTGATAGAAATCCATTCAGATGGTTGGAGGCCTGAGAATTTTGTTTATATTACAAATGATAGAATCTCATTCTTTTTGTGAAGCCATGATGTTCTTATTCCACAATATGGAGGTGCTCAGGGATTTGCTGGGTGAGTGTGAAGCTGTTATACTTTAAATGGTTGAACATGGAAATTGTGACATGGCACAGAGTTTTGCTTTTCATTCAGCATTTTATCTTTCAATAACTGGAACAAAAAGTGGACTTCCTTTTGTAAGCATATCTTCTCGCATACTTAACTACCCTCTCAACTTGATAATTTTAAGGTAGTTTTCCTGGAATCTTTTTCCTGTTTTGACACTGTGCTGATTATTTTCTTTCCTTTTTAAGTGATTCATTTAGGAGGGAGGAGATTTATTAGGATGCTGAACGGCTTAGAACAATGGTGTCCTCATGTAACGTCTAGTTACTTTGTCAGGAATACTAAAGAAAGGAGAGTGAATAACTGAAATTCTTTAGTAGTTTTTAAAGGACTATTAAGGAGGAAGAAAATGCTAGGTCTACTTTCCAAATCCCCTTTATTTTTTGTTTTTCCTTCTTTAAAGACCAGTTCTTATTCTTTTGATATCTTAAATTCTGCAAATCCACATTATAAATCTTCAAAACTGGTGAAACAGTAACTTCCGCCATTTCTTCCAAATGATGTTGTTATTTTTTTTTTTTAACTCTTATTCCAGTTTCATATAGTTTAACAGTTGGAATATTAGAAATGAATTTTTATCTGTTTAACATTGTTATAATTATGTGCAAAATTTATCAATGTCTGACCCCTGAAGATATTCTAATTAAGTATTGTAATAGGAATAAAAAGATGAAGGGCATGTGATGGATGTATGACTTCCCCTGGCTAGGAAGAAAAAAATATACAAACACTTTTTAATTTTCTTAATTGAAGCCTTCAAGGTTAATAATGACTTGAAGAAATGTAAAGAGAAGAGGAGGAGGAGCAGGGTTGGGCTTTTTTGTTGTGTACCTCCTGATGCTGTCATGAGTAAGAGGAATAAGAATTTGAAGATATATAATAATAGTGGATTATTTCCAATGATTTACCTAAGCCAAAGGGGATACCATTAGGGATCAACATTAATTTTTCAAGTTATATTGATATGGCCATTTGTGATATATACATTTGGAGGATTTCTGGAAATGAAATAAGATATATAAAATTATTTATAAGAAATATATACTTATTTAATGTCTTGTTCTTCAGATTATATTCTCTACTGTCTCTGAAAGGCTGATGATCTTTATAAGACTTAAAAACACAATGCAGTCCTGTGTTCCAGAATGACTGCAAGTGGGTACTTTATACACTACATATGAGAAGGAGAAATGGCAATGTCTTTCAATTCCAAACTGAAGCTCAGTACCGAGGAAATGTAACTGCTGGCACCAAGAACCTCAAGCACCTGGAAATGCATTTTCCATTCTTATACCAACAACCGTGTCTGAGATGTCAGAGTAGTTTTATTTATATGATTGTTTTATAAATGTAAAGAACTTTATATAATACATATATATATATATATAAAGTAGAAAACAGAAATATTTAATTTCTAACACAATTATATTTGCCATATGAGCAGATTGTAACATTTTAAAACAATATTATTTCTATCTCTTGATATTAATAAATACAGTGACATATAAATGTAAAGTTTCCAATTTAAAAAAATAAAACATTACAAATAAAATTGCCACCTCTCTTATTTTTCTCCTCAGTTTTAATACCTTCATCCCTCTCTCAAACCCGTTATGAACTTTTTTCTCAAGTCCATGTTTTTTTATTTCTAATACATAGATATTTTTAAACTGTGTGGTGCCATGTTTTGTGTTTTTAAAATTATATGAATGCAATCCAATTGTATGTGCAATGGTGAAACTTGATTTCTAAGATATTTCTGAGATACAGAAAAATTTATGCGTGTAGATATATTTCATTGCTTTTAGCTGATATATAGTACTCCATTTTATGAATATATTATATGTCCCTTTTCATGCATATTGGATTGTACAATGCCATCAGCAGTGATAGACTTAGGCTCAGACAATCAAGTTTACAAAGCTCAATAGGCCACATAGGTATTGGTTTCATTGACACCTTAAGTGTTTTCAAGAGGAGTCTTTTCAGCAGTCTATACAGTTCACAGATTATTCTTTTTGCAATGCCTCCCTCCCCTCCTCCCACATCAAGAGCTAAGGTGTGAGGGAATAAGACCGAGCAGGCCATCCAGACTTAGAAACCCCATATCCCAAATGGAAACCAGTATCTCCTGGAACAATTATAAAAGTCACTGCTCCAAAACTATAACATCTTAAAAAGTATTCACAGTCCATTTACAGTCCAGATGCAGTTTATTAATCAGGATCATTTTTACCGTAACAATCTTACTTGATAATATAGCTGACATTCTACTTTTACTGGATTTCCAGAGAAACAGAGATTAAAAAGTTAATCTTTTTTTCTTCATGTATAAAGAGAAAGGATTTTGTTAATCCTTTATTCAATGAATGTTTCTAATTTTTTATTATAAAATTCTACATGGAATACAATTGTGTTTCCTTATATGTAGATATAGAATGTTTTATGTTATACACCTGGAAGTGATTCATGTCTTAAAATATTTAGTTGCAATTGTCAAATTGCTCTTGAAATATTCTCACCAATTTTTGCTCTCATTAGCAGGGTAGAGGAGCTCCTGTGTCTTCACACCCTTGTAAACACTTGCATTTCTTATATAACATTCTGCCTTCTCTATCTCCGTTTCCTGCATTTCCCAAATAAACTACTTATAATCATTTTTTCAAGATTTGCTTCTGGAAGGACCCAGTGTAAGAGATTTGGTACAGAAGTGGTCACAGAGAGCAAATACATAGAAAGAGATTTTGGAATTAAGTTATTCATGGCCAGAAGGAAACAAGGATCCTATAATTAGAAGTAGGTGTGGTAGTGATAAGTGCGGAAAGATCATAGCATCAAAATTATTAATTACTTGTGGTGAATTGGCAGGGGGTTCATGTGTAAGTTGTTGCAGTAGCTTATGCAATATACTTAGCATTTGAGAACTACTGTGATAATGGTAATTTTATGTGCTGTGGAGCTGGTTATTTATTGTCAGGTGACATCAGGGAAGAACAATAATAAAATGGAACCAGCCAAGACCACTGTGTGATCAATGGTGATCTTTGGAAGATGATGGTTGCTGCTTCCCGTCTGCCTTTCAAATCTTGTGCAGATGCACTTTTGTATGCAGAATCACACACACACAAAAGGGGATTCTGGGCACTGTATTTTCCAGGGCAGCCACATCAACAATAGAATAATCCAGCATAGAAAACCAAGAGCCAAGTTCACTTGTGTGCTGCTTAGTTCACTGGAGTGCTGTGTTATACATTGTCAACTGGGCTCCTTTCTTGTGCCCTTTAAAATACTCTCTTGTTTTGCTAGGGAAGAAACCCAAACAACAATTCACACAATCCCTTTCATTCATTTAGTTTTAATTCTACAAATGAGAGGCATTTAGGAATAATATTGGGCAAGTAGAAAAGAAAGAGAAACCATTATTCTTCTGTAGGGGCTAAGTGCAGGCAGCTCAGATTACCAGCTGTGACGACTTTGACTTCTGGGTTTCTTCCTAAGAATCACTCATTTTGGTGTCACAGGCAGTTGAATGATGCATTGTACCTTAACATTTCCTGTAATCAGTTTTTGTCATCTTTGCTTCATTGGCCCTTTCAGTGGTTGTATGTCTAATTTCCTGTATTAAATCTTACTTTTTAAAAGAGTTTTAAAAATAACTTTTATTTAAAAAGGTTAATATGTGCATTATAGAAAGCTGAAAAACACAAGAAGCAAAGAACAAAGTCATTCACAATTACAAGCAGCTTATAGTTTGATGTGTCCTTCTGGGTCCTGTGTATGTATATAGACAACATCCAATTTTATGTGTGATTGAGATCATACAATATGTATGATGCTTTTTCATACATCATGAATATTTACCAATTCAAAATCCCAAAGAAAGACAAGATAGGCCAGGCACTTTAGAACATCAAGGAAGACAAGATAGACAGGGTGGCTCACAGCTGTAATCCAGCATATTCAGAGGCCAAGGTGGGCAGATCACCTGTGATCAGGAGTTCGAGATCAGCCTGGCCAACATGGTGAAACCTTGTCTCTACTAAAAGTACAAAAAAATTAGCTGGGTGGGTGTGGTGGGAGCCTGTAATCCCAGTTACTCGGGAGGCTGCGGCAGGAGAATTGCTTGAACCTGGGAGACAGAGGTTGCAGGAAGCTGAGATGACACCATTGCTCTCCAGCCTGGGCAATGAGAGCGAGACTCCATCTCAAAAAATAAATAAATAAATAAAATAAAAAGAAAGGCAAGATATTTCAAAAAAATTCTCAGCACTGTCAACAATATATATATATAGTAAGGAAGAATAAAATGCACACATAAAACAGTGGTTATATTATGAAAATGTCTCCTAAATGTAACGAGTCTTGAAGGGAACCTTCTTGTTCTCACTGCTTTCTGCTCCATGACCTCTAACCCACTGAATGAACATGAAGGTGTGTTGCTCCTGGGGTCACTTCTAGAGCTGGTCTAACAACTTTCATTTCAAAGAGTCATTTTCAGAAGGTGTTTCTTTTCTACGATTGTTTTTAAAACAACAAATGGGCATTTACAAGATGTGTGATTTTCTAACTATATTATACGTCAGCAACCTCTTTAAATCTAGAAGGGCTAGGTGGAGCAAAAAATTTCTTTTAAAAGGTTGAGGGAAAAGTCAAAAGTAGCTTTTTCATATTATTTACATGGGCCTTCTATAAGGGCTGGTAAATCCTCCCAAAGGGTGGTAGGCATTTCCAATCCACCAAATGTGGCATGCGATTTCTCTCTTTGGGTATCAAGGTCATTAGAACAAAGAGCAACCACCCAGTGGCCTGCTAACCACTTCACCTGTCCTTGTAGGGGCTCCACTCACCATTCAGGTCCGTTAAGGCCTTTGTCCATCATTTCTGGTGTTTTTGGGAGGAGGTAAGGTCTTGTCTAACTGGGACAAAGTGGTCAGCCTGGGACCTGCATCTGTGCAACTCCATGGCATAATGAAGTTCCTGAGCTTGTTTCTCTAGACCCACCTTCTTGGGTTCTCGAAACAACTGCAGCCCTCAGCGCCTTCTGGCAGCTGCCATTTTTCTCCCCCTGCAACATCCATTTCCTCCCAAAGGCACAGTGTCTTCCGCAGCTCAGTGAGGGCTTCGCAGAGTTCAGCAGGATTTCTAGATATTCTAAAGTGCTTCATAGCCCAGTGAGGTCTGGGCTCCGAGAGGCTGCTGCCCATCAGCTCACCGAGGTGAAGAGTGAAAGAGGTTCCCAAGGCCCCAGCTTACCTGCCCTGCAGTGCGCTGCTTCTCACCACATTGTCTGCCTGAACTCAAAATGTCTTTCTACTGAAAATTTTTGGATTTGTTTTATGAGGAGAGCGAAGATCACCTGGTGGCCATCAAGCAGACCATCCAGAGGCAAAACTCCTTATCTGAGAAATTCGGAAGTAATTATTGATCAACATCCCTATTATCAAATGCAGGCATCTGGTACCAGGCTTCTTTCCCAAAAATGTATAAGTAACCAGAATTTCTATACGTCTTTGGAATGCATGTGTGTTGAAACTTACTGTGCAGCCCTTGCTGACATCAAGGCACCAAAATGTCTGCAAATGTAACCATTTATCATGACCCTCGTGGCTAATAGGGTCCAAATCACCCTTAAACTCCTACTTTAAGTTTCATAAACGGTCCTAAGGAAAAATCCACCCTGGCTTGCTCAGTCCCCTCTTGCCGAAGCGCCCTGCTGCACTCCTCTGCAGCACTGTTTCTAATAAAACTTCCCTTTTCAAACCCATACTGTTGTGGATAAATTCTTCTTATTACTTTGAGCCAATCACTTCCGGTTGCTGTGGCTCTGACACCTGGCCCAGCATTTCTGTTTGCCAGACTGACTCTTGAATGACAACACATCTGTATAAATTCAAGTACTTGAAGCAGAGCTTCTGAGGCTTGAAGTCAGACCATTTGAATACATCTATTAGTGGGAATTAGCTTAAGCTTTTTTTTTCACTGATTACACAGTTCTACTGTATTTCACTCAAATCTACTGCTACAGTTCCTCTATGACATTCATCTCCTTATGAAATCGTGATGATACGGCTTGGGCCTGTGTCCCCACCCAAATCTCATGTTCAATTGTAATCCCCAGTGTTGGAGGTGGGGCCTGGTGGGAGGTGGTTGGGTCACTGAGGTGGATCTTTCATGAATGGTTTAGCATCATTCTTTTGCTATGGTTCTTGAAATAGTGAGTTCTTGCGAGATCTGGTAGTTTAAAAGTATGTGGCACTTTCCCGCCCTCTCTCTATTGCTCCTGTTTCTGCCATGTAAGATGCCATGCTTCAGCTTTGCCTTTCACCATGATTGGAAGCTTCCTGAGGCTCCCAGAAGCAGAAGCTTCATGCTTTCTATACAGCCTATAGAACAGTGAGCCAATTAAACCTCTTTTCTTTATAAATTATCCAGTTTCAGGTATCTCTTTACACCAATGCAAGAATGAACTAATACACATGGTGCGGAAAATAGATTTCATCAAAGGAGTGGAGGGTTGTTATAATATGAAGGACAAGGCTTCCTTGGAAAAAGTAAAGAAAGTTAGGGACAGTGAAACTGCTCACTCTATATTTCTTCTTAGACTTCAGGTAGAGTAGATTAGATGAATGGGCGAAAAGAACCAGGAAAAGGAGGAAGACACAGCTTGATCTCAGAGATTTGACACAGGGTAAGAGGGAAAAGGAGGAGAGCCTTTGTATAGACCCAAATAATGTCCAGATCAGAATTTTCTTCCCAAATTTAGAGTTTGTTAATATTTATACCTTACTGCAGGACCATGTAGCTGCTCTCTGAATTCATGGTGAGTCAATGTTTCAGGAAGCACAATGGAAGCCTTCCACATTCAAAGATAAATGTTAGTGGGGCTGACAGAAAAACAGCATCTTTCTCACGAAGTTTGTCCTGAGAACATCGAGAGATTTTTATTGTAAGTTGAATGAACAAGAATAGTGAGAGTAAACAGCATTTGTTTTAGCTACTGTGACTTCAGTCCTACCATGAAAGGAGAATCTGTGAGGATTGGAGGTTTTTCTCATGTGGATCCTAGAAGTGCTTCACTGATACCTTGTCTGTCTGCTTAGGTCAGTGTTCCCAAAGATTATTTTGTATATTTGAATAACACTGGCGGCATCAAAAACACCTCAGGAGATTTTTAACTCCTAGGACCTTGAACATTTTGATTTTGTAAGTGGAGAGACCTCAAAATCTGTATTTTTAAGATAATCACCAACTGACTCTTACATGCAGAGAAGTGACATTCTTGCTATGATTTTATACATTAGCAAACGTGCCTGTACCAATCCTAGAAGCTGAGATTGAGCTTATTCTTTGGTCTTTTGAGACAAATCCAAACTACTTAAGTATCTTATCCTGTGGTAAAAATAACTATAGGTCAATAGTATTGGTGGATGAACTTATGTAGAGGGTATATAATGAAGGCTAAATTTCCATTAAAAGTTTAATGTCACAACATTCTGCCTGATGCACATAGGCCAGTCACATTATCTGGGAATCATTCCTTCTCTTACAGGAGAAGAAAGTGATGCCAGATAATTTTATAGGGATTCAACCACTTTAATTGCTGTATTTTTTCATTACTATGCATTATATATTCTTTACTTTTTAATCAATATATATGATAGAATTTCCCTTTTTCTTTGAAAAAAGTTTATTAATTGCATTTCTGTTATTGATGTCTTAAATGTGAAGCAATATGAAATTTCAAGTAGCAGCAATTCCTCAACCAAAGACCATTCATTTATTTATGCATTTGTGTGTTTAAGAAGTGTTTTCTAACCACCTGCTGAGTGTCTGATATTGTACTAGGTATGGGAATACAGCAGTGAAAAAAGCTTAAGTCTCTGCCATCTCAAATAATCTACTAATGATTAAACATGTGTTACTGACATTCTTTTAGTTTTATCCTAAAAACATGCTTATGTGATATTTTGGTGGATCACGGGGTGGGCAAAGATAGATAAATAAGAAAAAGTAAAATGAATTATTCTTAGAAATGTCATGGCATGAAAAGAGCTTTCAAGTCAGATAGTGTGCTGTAAAAAAAATAGGGTTATAAAAAAGACCAACTATTCTTTAGATATACAAAGAACCATTAGACAGCTAATAGGTGTCTTAGAAAAGAAAAAAAGCCAGAAGTGAAAATACAGGATTGACTTTTGAGAGAACAGATCAACAATCCTCTGAATTTAGTATCTTGCCCACAAGGGGGTGCATCTTCCTAACACATTCACATTTCCTGCTCACACTCATTCCTTCAGTGTGAGCTTAACCTTTCCTCACACTAAGAAGTCAACACCCAAGGACACCAGAGGATCTAAAAATGAACTCTTCTCCAGGACCAGCAATTGCACTATTCTTAATGTTTGGTAAGTAAAATGACGCTTACAACTTAGAATCTTTTGTTCCATTATGTTGATTTAATCTTTAACCACAGTTTTCTCTGAGGGGTAGAGCTCAGATGACGTCTAAGGTAACTTGGTATAACTTATTTATTTTTTTTCAGGGGGAATCAATGGAAATTCAGTGGTCCAGACAGAAGGCCAAGTGCTCCTCTCTGAAGGGGATTCCCTGACTGTGAACTGCTCCTATGAATCCACAGGGTACCCTTCCCTTTTCTGGTATGTCCAATATCCTGGAAAAGGTCCAGAGCTCCTCCTGAAAGCCATGAAGAGCAATGACAAGGGAAGAAGCAACAAAGATTTTGAAGCCATATACCGTACAGAAACCACTTCTTTCCACTTGGAGAAAGGCTCAGTTCAAGAATCAGACTCAGCTGTGTACTTCTGTGCTCTGAGTGACACAGTGACAGGGACTGCAGGGGGAGCTGAGCACAAACTCTAAGCAGCACGAGGGGCCTGGCTGCTGAGTGTCAGCCACTGTGATCCACTCTGGTTAGGGACTGTTGTTGTTCACCACTCACCCCAGGCACTCTGAGTGTGAAAGCCATCCAAATAAACTCTAAAACACGATAGAAGAACATGCCTTACACCAGATGCTTTAACAATAAGAGTAAAAGCAGAATGTCACCATAGTTCCTCAACCTTGCTTGACATTTGTGATTTTAAAAGTATAAAACCTTGAGATAAATGAAATGGTCTAGCTGTTCATTCCTGTATAAAATCTAGCCTTCTGGGCTCGTCTCAGGTCATCCAAGGAAATAGTATGTTTACAGACACAGTTGTGACAGATGAGGTTGCAAATGCTTAATGTATACCTGATGAGCTGGGGCAAGATGGGATGATTTCTTTGGAAAGCTTCTGCCCAAGAAATAATAGGTTCTTAAAGGAAAAAATGATTATAGGGCAGGCGTGGTGGCACATGCCTGTAATCCCAGCACTTTGGGAGGCCGAGGACAGTGAACCATGAGGTCAAGAGATAGAGACCATTCTGGCCAACATGGTGAAATCCTGTCTCTACCAAAAATACAAAAATTAGTTTGGTTTGGTGGCAGGCATCTGTAATCCCTGATACTTGGAAGGCCGAGGCAGGAGAATCGCTTGAAACCAGGAGGCGGAGGTTGCAGTGAGCCAAGATCATGCCACTGCACTCCAGCCTGGGTGACAGAGTAAGACTCCATCTCAAAAAAAAAAAAAAAAAGAAAAAGAAAAAAGAAAAAGAAAAAGAAAAAAGGAATTATAATATGAAGAAGTCAAATTTTCCTTATTTGCAGATGATATGATTTTATATTTGGAAAATCCTAAAGACTCCACAAAAAAAATCCTTAGGACTATAACTTCAGTAAAGTTGCAGGATACAAAATCAACATACAGAAACCAGGAGCATTTCCATATGTCAACAATAAACAATCTGAAAAAGAAATTAAAAAAGTAATTCCATTTATAATAGCCATGAATAAAATTAAACACCTAGGGGCTAGTTTAACCAAAGAAGTGGAAGATCTCTATAATGAAAAGTATAAAATGCTGATGAAAGAAATGGAAGAAGACACCAAAAAAAGAAAAAAGAAGAAAAAAAAAAAAGAAAAACAAAAAAAGAAAAACAACTCCATGTTCATGGGTTGTAAGAAACAATATTGATAAAATATCCATACTACCCAAAGCAATACAATCTCTATCAAAATACCAATGACATTCTTCACAGAAATACAAAAAAATTCCTAAAATTTATATGGAACCACAAAAGACCCAAAATAGCCGAAGCTATTCTAAACTAAAACAACAAAACTGGAAGAATTACATTACCTGACTTTAAATTATACTACAGAGCTATAGTAACCAAAACAGCATGGGACTGGCATAAAATTAGATACATAGACCAATGGAACAGAATAGAGAACCCAGAAACAAATTCACACATCTGACAATGAACTCATTTTTGACAAAGGTGCCAAGAACATACACGGGGGAAAAGACAGTCTCTTCTGTAAATGGTGCTGATAAAACTGGATATCCATGTGCAGAAGGATGAAACTAGACCCCTATCTCTCACCATATACAAAAACAAAATCAAAATGGACTGAAGACCTAAATTTAAGATCACAAACTCTGAAACTACTACAAGAAAACACTGGGGAAAATCTCCAGGACATTGATCTGGGCAAAAATTTCTTGAGCAATAGCCCACAAGCACAGGCAACCAAAGTAAAATGGGACAAATGGGATTACATCAAGTTAAAACACTTCCGCACAGCAAAAGATACAATCAACAAAGTGAAAAGACAATACACAGAGTGGTGAAAAATATTTGCAAACTACCCATCTGACAAGGGATTAATAACCAGGGTATATGAGGAGCTCAAACAATGCTATAGGAAAAAATGGAATAATCCGATTAAAAAATAGGCAAAAGATTTGCATAGACATTTCTCAAAAGAAGATGTATAAATGGTAAAGAGGCATATGAAAAGGTTCTTGATATCATTGACCATCAGAGAAATGCAAATCAAAACTAAAATGAGATAGGATCTCATCCCGGTGAAAATGGCTTATATCCAAAAGACAGGCAATAACAAATGCCGGCTGTATGAGGGTTCCCTTTTCCTCACAGCAATAACAAATGTTGTAAGGAAAAGGGAAACTTCGTACACTATTGATCAGAATGTAAATTAGTACAATTACTATGGAGGATAGTTTTAGTTTCCTCAAAAAACATCTTTGTTTATCTTTTCAGCATCACTCCACTCCTGGTACCAATTTACTGTATTAGTCTGTTTTCACACTGCTAATAAAGAAATGCCCAAGACTGGGCAATTTACGAAAGAAAGAGGTTTCATTGGACTTACAGTTCCATGAAGCTGGGAAAGCCTCACAATCATGGCAGAAGGCAAGGAAGAGCAAGTTATGTCTTACATGGATGACAGCAAGCAAAGAGAGCTTGTGCAGAAAAACTCCCCCTTATAATAACCATCAGATCTCCTGAGACTTACTATCATGAGAATAACACGGGAAAGACCTGCCCCACAATTCAATTACCTTCCACTGGGCCCCTCCCACAACATGTGGGAATTCAAGATGAGATTTGGGTGGGGACACAACCCAATCATATCAACTTCTTTACTTACTAATAGGAATTTAAGGTTTCTAAGTGTTTTTCATGTCTTCATAGCTCATTTCTTTTTAGCAGTGAAAATATTTCATTGTCTGAATATACCACATTTTATTTATCCATTTACTTCCTGAAGGGCATCTTGGTTGCTTCCAAGGTTTGGCAATTATAAATATAGCTGGTATAAATATCTCTTTACAGGTATTGGTGTAGACATAAGTCTTAACTACTTTGGGTAATTACCAAAGAGCACAACTGCTGGACTGTATGACAAGAGTATGTTTAGTTTTGTAAGAAGTTGCCAAACTCTCTCTTAAAGTGGCTGTACCATTTTGCATTCTCACCAGGAATAAATGAGATTTCCTGTTGTTCCGTATGCTCACCAGCATTTGGTGTTGTCAGAGGTCTGGAACTTGGCTATTGGAAAAGATGTTTCAGGGTATCTCATTGTTTTAATTTGCATTTCCCCAATGGCATATGATATAAAGCATCTTTTCATATGTTCATTTGCCATTTGTGTATCTTCTTTGGTGAAGTGTCTGTTAAGGACTTTGGCCCATTTTTTAATCAGGTTATTTGTTTCTTATTATTGAATTTTAAGGCTTCTTTGTATATTTTGGATACCAATCCTTTTTTTTTTTTTGCAAATATTTTCTCCCACTCTGGTTTTGCTTCTCATTTTCATGACATTGTTTTTTACAGAGTAGAAATTTTAAATTTATTATTATTTTAAGCTCAGTTTATTATTGATTTCTTTCATGTACCGTGAATTTTATGTTGCATTTAATGACTCATTCCCATGCCCAAAGTCATCTAGGTTTTCTCCTATATTATCTTTTGGAGTTGTATAGTTTTGCATTTTAGGTTTATAATCCATTTCGAGTTAATTTTTGGAGTGTAATGTCTGTGTCTAGATTCATTTTTGTATGTATGTATTTTTTTTTGCCTGTGGATATCCAGTTGTTCCTGCATCATTTGTTAAAAAGACTATCTTTGCTCCATTGTATTTCCTTTGTTCCTTTATCAAAAATAAGTTGACTTTATGTATGCAGGTATATTTATAGGCTCTCTGTTATGTTCCATTGATCTATTTGTCCCTTTTTTCATAAATGCCACACTTTCTTGATTAATGGAGCTTATGTCAATCATTTGATTTGTTCATGTCTTTCAGAATTGTGTTGGTTATTCTGGACTTTCCATATAATCTGTAAAAAGAGTTCATCAATGTCCCTCCAAAAGTCTTGCTGGGCTTTTGATTGTTATCGCACTGAACCTGTAGATCAAGCTGGGAAGGATAAACATTTTGACAATATTGAGGTCTTCTTATTCAGGAACATGAAATTCTTTATTTCTGTAGTTGTCCTTTGATTTCTTTCATCAGAGTTTTATAGTTTTCCTCATGTAGATATTGTACCTATTTTGCTAGATTTATGCCTATATATGTTAACTTTTGGGTGCCAATGTAATTGTATTATGTTTTTAGCTCAAATTCTGCTTGTTTGTTGCTGGCATATAGGAAAATGAATGTGTATATGATGTATATAATAATAAATAATTGCATATATACAATATATCATATTTTGTATGTTAACCTTGCATCCTGCAATCTTGCTACTATTGCTTATTAGTTCCAGGAGTTTTCTTTTTGTCAATTTTTTTGGATTTTTTATGTAGATGATCATCCCATCTGGGAACAAAGTTTTATTATTTCCTGCCCAATCTATATAGCTTTTCTTTTCTTTTCTTTTCTTTTCTTTTTATTTTTTTATTTTTTTATCTTTTTTTTTTGAAAGAAAGAAAAAGAGAGGAAAGAAAGTGAGAGTGAAAGAAAGAAAAAAAAGAATGTAAGAGAGAATGAAAGAGGAAGAGAAAGAGGGAGAGAGAACGAGATTCTTGTTCTATTGCCCAGGCTAGAATGC